>CAJVRT020000008.1:0-110838 GCA_911728455.2 Marthasterias glacialis | reverse complement strand
ACATTGGGTATGGTCATGGCCGTACCGGCCGTACCGCTTCCTACGGCCATGATACCAAGAGTATGGAGCTATAATCTCATTATATAAGCCTAAGGTGCCTCAGAGGTGCTAGGGACAAACTAACAACAGCTGTGATTCTCCGCTCTCTAGTAATTTTGTGAATGAGCACTGTGGTGATTGAAGCCAATACATGTGTCAACACCAAGGAGGAAGAATTTTCTTCCTCCATGGTCAACACCAATGACTTCTGACTAGCATTACAATACACTAGGAGTCCTGGCCTTGGCTTATGTTATGACTCACTAAAGCTGAATTGAGTAAAAAAAAACCTGGCTAGTCAAATTTACCGCTCTAGAAGGTACAATTGAGGATATCTTTGAATGATTTTTAAAAAACTTGCATGAAGGGAGTAATTAACAAAGAAACATACTGTAAGCTACAGCTGGCGGTGATCCTCCCTAAGAGGGTTTTAAGCAAACAAAATAAGCTGTTTTAGAGTGATTGTGAAAGTTGAGCATTCGATGGCTGCGGGTTGAGATTCCGAGATGCTCTAAAACCTCATTCTGTTTGTGTACATACAAAGATAAACTAATAAATTAATGTTTACTGAAATAAAAAAAGTTTAAAAATAGTAACAAATAATTTAATACAAACATGTGTACTGACAAAGTAACCTTAATTAATGCTGCGACCGCCAAAGATAGTATGCGTGCTTTACTTGTAGTAGAATATTGGAAATTAAGAAAATAGAATTTCGCAATTGTTTTTGTTTTGTTCATCAGGGCAAACGTTTCAAATTTACAAATGTCATTATTTAGCTCGTTAAATTGTCGGGAAATAATTAGTTTAATTTAATTTAAACTTAATTAAAATAATACGCAGTATATGCAAAGTATATAACGCTAGAGGGTGCTACCCTTCAATTGACTTCCTGTAGTCTAACAGAGGAACACCTATGTACAGCGTTTTTTAAATTAGGTTAATCATTTTATTATACCCTTAAGAATTTCATAGTTGAATAAAATTCAAAGAAATACCCAAAATGATTGTATCTGGTGATAGATCTTCTCATAAATCTCAAGTTATACAGTCGGCAAGGACTTCCCCATAGTTGATGAACCCTTGAACAAGCGGACTTGTCAATTGATGGATCTTAAGTCCTCCCCCAGGCCCGCTGCATTTCCTTCGACTGGAAAAAGTTAGTGCGAAGCGCAGCGTGCACAAAACAGCCGAGTCCCGGGCCGAGAGACGTTTCCGACGGCATAGCATTACCTCATGTAGGCCCTACGCTGACCAGAACGCAGGGAACAAGAGCTGTTGGGCCTACGGGGTATGAACGGCGGTCGGGTATTGTTCCCCGTGTTCGTTGACCAGTAATCATACTTGGAGCTGGGGGGGGGGGATGATCGGGTGATCAATAGTACAGAACCCAAATACACAAAGGGAACTTGACACAGTGTTTTATAACCTTTGTGACTGGGAAGAGACTTTACCTTGTTTATAGCCAGTAAAAGCTTATCGGAAATTTACAGCAAAAAGATGGAATAAATGTATTCAAACTGAACGCAAGCAATTTCTTGTTTCAATCAACATGTTTGTATTTAATTCCAATGCTTTCCACAGTATTACAATTAAATTTTAAATATTCTAGAGAAACGCTCATGAAATCATTGTTTGACAAATAAAGACAGGAAATACTGAATTACAGCCTTTGTATCAACATTCAGTCTTGGGACAAAATGTGTTTCTGTTAATCGTGGTAACCAAGCACTTAAATATTAGGGACTAAGTAAAGCTTACATTACACACCCACCCTCACCCCAGTACACAAAAGGAAAACAGTAACAACAATCACAACTTAAAAAACATCTCTGGTTGGTTTGTGATCAAATTTCTGAAAAAGAAGGAACCTAAAACAAAGAGAACAGTAGGCCCTATCCATTTTGAGAGATTGACACAAATAATACACAATCCAAGCCAAAACGGTGTTGTGAGTTTTTGTTTTAAGGATCGGGGTTGCGAATGAACACTAACCAAACTTTTTCTAAAAAATGTTTGATTTTTTTTTATTTATTATTTTTTTTCGGGGGGGGGGGTGTATGTGCAAGTGTGTCTGTCCTTAAAATGTAATATAATGCTTTTTAGCTGCCTTGGTTCTGTGCATTGTGATGTCAATAGCATGTTCTGTGAAGAGCACTAAACACCTCTATGAAACAAAGAAAACAATGAAAAAACTACACTCATGACGACCAAAAAGCGTAACAATTTTGCTCGGTGGTCTTGGTTAAGACATCTGCTCTAGTCATGTGGAAGTCGTGGGTTCGAATCCCACCCGAGTTGCCTGTGGATTTTTTTTTCCGCAGGACTCAAAAAGCACTGAGTATGCAGTGCTCATCACACATCGGTGAAGGGCAAAACGAAATTTATAAATTTGTTCAGTGAAAAACAAAAAAGCAAGAAAGAATTAGTTATTATAGGCCTAACCTTTTAAAAAGTTATTTTTGTTGTACAAGTAAATGCAAAAGAAGCTATTGGCCTCATGTAGCGACCCCAGCAGTCTCTTTCAAAAAGTCCCTTGAGAAGGAATCTGCCAGGGTCTAAACGTGAGGCCACTAACCCTTTTGTAATTATTTTTGACCTGAAAAGTTTCATCAACTGTAATTAAAACCCAAATGAAGTTTTTTAAAGAGATTAATGCGCCAGTCATTATATTAACTGTTGATTCACTCAGAATACTTTAAATGTTTTACAAAGATGCAATCAATTCATTTAAAGACACCACTTAGAATTGCTTTTGGAGAGACAACATTCCCTCAAATCAATAAGTTTTCCACAAAATACTTCAAAGAGTGACTTTAAAAATTGTATTATTAGATGGTCACATTATTTGTCAAATACCGGTTGTCTGTGTTTTTGTTCAAAATTACTTAGTTAAAATATTTACAGTTTTTTATGCACCCAAATTGACAAGATTTTTAGGGTTGCCACAGAATCTTCTCTCTCGAAGATATCAGGTGGAGAAACAGTCCATAAATGCATATTGAACTTTAATAATTTAATTTTCAATCATTAGTCCCATACAGATTCTTAAAACAACACCATGAAAAATGAAACATTATAGTTTTATGGTACACAAACCTAGATTTGAATATGAACATTGTGCAGTGGTAGATTATACAGATTATACAACAGAGTACAGTTTAACTTTAACAACAAAAAATAAAACAGCCATATAGAGTATGGGAATTAATTTTGAGTGTGGGAATGAAATACATAATATTCTACAAAAGTCCTAAAGCAAGTCATCAGCATTCAGCATCCATTTAACTGCTGCACGGAGGTATAGTTCCTTGCCATCTTACTTCCACCTCAAGCACATGGTTTCCATAACATCTCTCTTCATTGTGCTGAAACCACCTTCTGTGAACAGTAATACAAAGAAATCCAATAAATCTGGCAAAAAGAAGATTATGACAATTAAACCATAAAAAAATATTTATAAAACACATAAGATTGTTCATGTACATTAGCTCATTATTGCTGCCTGACAACTTGCAACACACATACCACAGACTGTTGTTGGATTTTCTTTTATTATGAATTTGCACATTTTTTGTTCTATTTATTTACAAAAACTTCTCTTTGACATTGAAACATTAAACCAGATAATAGTTAACAAAACTAAAACATTATTCTATTACAAATTACTGGACACATAAAGATTGAAAACTGAAAATGGCACGATATTTAGAATTTGAAATGAAGTGATCCGATTTCAACTTAAGTTCGCATCAGGCTTGTGTACTTCTCAACAAACTTGTTCTATAAGTCTACTGAATTCTCGTGCAATAAAATGAATGGGACTTCTTGTAAACTTGACCAGAATGTTCTGGGCTATTGCAGTGCTCCTGGTCTCCTATTATTCATTTTTACCAACAAAAAGGCACTCATTTCACTGGTACGACTGCTTTATTCACTATAAAATGATAAAAGTTTTATACGTACGATTACATGGATTCTCACTTTCTTGGAAAACATAATCAGAGTCACCGGTTATTAGATCTTCAATAATCAGACTTCTTACCTGTAAGCCTGTAAATTATAAATAAATGAAAAATGCCAATTACCAATTTAGTAAAATAATAAAAAGAGTAATACTCAATAATAGTTTTATGATGATGATTTTAAAAAGATATCTGGCTCATGAATCGTGAGTGGCATCCATCGATGATCACCTTAAAATTGCTTGTGTTTGTTTTCCATGTTTCAGTGTAAAAAACGGTCACAGGGTGCCTTAACTACGGAGCTCTGGAAGTGCCATCCGATATGTCGAGATCCTGACACAATTATCTCGGGATGACGACATCTTAAAGGCAAATAAGTCGACATACCGAGATAATTATCTCGGGATGACGACATCCTGAAAGTAGGATGTCGACTTCCTGACATAATTTATCTCTGGATGACGACATCCTGAAAGTAGGATGTCGACTTCCTGAAATAATTTATCGGAGGATGACGACATCGTGAAAGTAGCATGTCGACTTCCTGACATAATATATCTGAGGATGACGACATCCTGAAAGTGGGATGTCGACTTCCTGACATAAAATATCTCAGGATGACGACATCCTGAAAGTAGGATGTCGACTTCCTGACATAATTTATCTCAGGATGACGACATCGTAAAAGTATGATGTCGACTTCCTGACATAATATATCTCGGAATGACGACATCCTGAAAGTAGGATGTCGACTTCCTGATTTTCCTACTTTCAGGGTGTCTTCATCCTGAGATAAATTATGTCAGGAAGTCGACATCCTACTTTCAGGATGTCGTCATCCCGAGATAAATTATGTCAGGAAGTCGACATCCTACTTTCAGGATGTCGTCATCCTGAGATATTTTATATCAGGAAGTCGACATCCCACTTTCAGGATGTTGTCATCCTTAGATATATTATGTCAGGAAGTCGACATACTACTTTCACGATGTCGTCATCCTCCGATAAATTATTTCAGGAAGTCGACATCCTACTTTCAGGATGTCGTCATCCTGCCTGTATGTCAGGAAGTCGACATCCTACATTCAGGATGTCGTCATCCAGAGATTATGTCAGGAAGTCAACATCCAAAGTTTAGGATGTCTCATCCCGAGATTATTATCTCGGTATGTCGACTTATTTGCCTTTAAGATGTCGTCATCCCGTGCACACGCGACCACTGTGTGTGAGTGGGTGTCATTGGCCCCGTGAGCCCCATCAAACTGCAGGGTGTGTGGCCGGCTGTGGGTGGTATACAACAGCGTCACGAAGAAACACTTCGTCAAAATTTGTGCCAAGTTCAGTGTGGAAATATTTCCATTTACGCCCTTTTGGTGGCTTAATGATGACAGGGAGAGGAAGAGGAGACTTTACTGAGATGATCACATGCTTGTGAGAGTTGTTTGAAGTATAATTACGGAGGAAATACAATCGACAAAATGATCATTTTTCGTTCTATGTATACCAATCACACGCACGAACGAGACCCACGTGTCAAACGGCAAGGCTTGAACAGCAACCCCCGTGAAAGTTGTTGTCTGGATACGCTCAGTAAAACTGTAAGTTTCTTTGTAAAATCATCGCTTTTTAAAATGGCCGTGTGTGCACACACATGTTTAGGATGTTTATCAAAGTGGGGTAGCCATTATAAGTTTGGAACTGTGAAATACAGGTCATGATCACGGTGTTTATAGCGTACTGTTTACATCTGTCAAAGACTCAAAGTGTCGGATTTGATGCATGTTATACTGCACAGTTCATACCAGTGTAGTTAACAATAATTGAACCTGTCGTTTGAGTTTGGGAAATACTTTTCTCTGCATTTGGGGAAACACTTTTCTCTGCAAGGGTAGCAATTTCTAATTGAAAAATTTCATCAACACATCCATTTTCCAAATTGTTACTATAAGCTTTTTTAATCAAAACCAATATTCAAACCTTGTACAATTGTCATTATAATATTAGACTAATGTCAAAGCATGATATACTGAGATATGTTGCCAAAGTGCTTGTTAATATTATGATTATTATTTCAGCGCAAAGTTTCTTTAGCTCTGTTTTGTGAAATAAGCCAGAGTATGATATGGTGGCCCTGAAGGGACACGA
Source organism: Marthasterias glacialis (assembly GCA_911728455.2). Taxonomy (NCBI): domain Eukaryota; kingdom Metazoa; phylum Echinodermata; class Asteroidea; order Forcipulatida; family Asteriidae; genus Marthasterias; species Marthasterias glacialis. Next base: position 104,689 of record CAJVRT020000008.1, on the reverse strand, counting down.
CAAGTCGTGAGTTTTTTTGGAGACGTCGTGAATTTATTCACGACTAGTAATGAATTTTTGGCGTTTAGTTGCGATAACTTTGCAACTAGTCGCGAACTATACTAGCGACGAGTTGTGAATTTTTGGCAACTATAGTAGTTGTGAATTTTGTGCACAACGACTAGTCGCAAAAACAGTTCAAGACTATAGTCGCAATATTTCCGCGACTAGTCGCAACAAATTTATGATGTAAAGAAATATTCGCAATTATTACACACCTGGTATTCATTCTGCATTCTGATTGGTTATAACGCTGTCAAGTGGGCTGCACTAACATACATAGGCTAGTGCATGAAATTGACGCGAGCGGGAACTCGTCAATTTTTGACTGGTTGTAGCACCCTCTGTAGTTCTGAGCATGTGTGCACCATTCTCAGCATACGCGTAACTAGTGAGGAATTAAGGACACTATTAAAAACAACCGTTACTCTGCTGTCACCAACATCTCAAAAGTCTCCAAATTACTTGTTACAAGAAACACTTCCACAAAACTGTTAAATACCTTGATTTATTTATTATATTAAATAGTTCGATTATGAAAGTGTGAAAACATCTCTTTTTTCGTGGTATATTTTTGACCGGTGGTAGTGTGTAATAAAACACATAATGGACTGTCATAATTGGGTCCCTAGATCACATCTATGCCCCCCCCCATGACTGTGAGTGACCACATTAGGGTCCTATTTCCCTCATGTGTTCACTCACAGTCCCTCGGGGGACATAGATGTGATCTACTGCCCTCATTGCCAGTCCATATGTGTATACTAGTAAATTGAATTCACAACATCGCAACTAGTCATGTCCCTTCAGGGCCCCCATAGTGTGAGCTTTGTGGCTCATGTGTGGCAAGCAGTTGTAGTCTCTGTTCAAGGCTTTTTACATCTTTTACAAGATAATCTTCACTGTCAGTTAGAAAGTCTCTACTGTAGATTCTTCTCTTATGACGTATGGACTGACTTGTTGGAGTACAAACACGCGCGTTAAAGCACGGTTCATACTTCATGCAAAAAAATAATGCAACAATCAATACGCACTGTTTTTACAATAGTGACGCAAGAAAATTTGCCTTGCAATCACTTTTGCGTGAAGTATGAACTGGGCTTACACACAGTAGGTGTGCTCAATGTGAACATGGTCTGTGCGTATACATGTAGGAAACACAACACTGAATGGCACCCGTTTGTGTATCTTGCGTTCAGAGCTCATGCAATGTGCTAGCTGTACTCCAGAATGGCGGAAATAGTCTGGAAGGGTCTATAGTCTGCAATATTTCATAAGCTAATTAGACTATCTATACATCATAATAATGAAAGGGCTTTAAGTATTTCACAAAATTTATACTTTTTGTAGGTTCGTGTATAGTCTCTTTTCAAGATGTTTTGCAGCATAATCAAAAATCTATACCTCATTAAGTAAATTTGGTGCAAACAAAAATCTATAATGTAATTTTGTACTGCAAAAAAGCATTGACTTACCACTTTGACGGACTTACACCAGCGTTATTTTTGAGTGCTTTTTTGATGGTGCCAGCTAATTATGATGGCTGAAATTGGGTTCATTATTTACAGCGCAAACAACATTGTAACAAATTGGGTGCAATGGTTTGGGATTAAACTCAATTTCCGCAATTGGGGAAAAAACTGGGGGGGGGGTAAAACAAATAACTGGGGGGGGGGGGGATTTGCCTATAGCAAGGCTGATGGTACAACCCCTGCTTGCCTAACCTCCAGATAGTGGTGTTAAATGGTGAAACTTAAACATCAGTGTTGAAGTGTTGGGTGAACTTCCCCATAAAATGAGTGCTCCAACAGAAAGTTGTGGCCCAGAACCAAAGCCGTCTGCAGGTTCATAAGTAACCAAATACTTGCCATAACTCTTGGGTTAACATAAATATCACAAATGTACGATGGTTTGATGGTTAGGAGACACATATAAGTGGGGAGATACACAAAATACATAGTCTCCTCATCCTCTCTCGGACAAAAAATATTCCAAACTCGGAAGCTCCGAGATTTGAACCCGGGTCTCTTGGCTCTCAGTCCAGAATCTCGACCCGGGGCCATCTGTGATACTTTAATGGGTTCTAAAAACCGACATCATGAATGACGAAAAATCTTGGGGAGTTACAAAAAATATTACAAGGTCGCAACATGCCCTCTAGGAAAAAAAAATCCAAAATCGTTATGGTGGGTGGTGCTTAAACGGTTGGTTTCGGTGTGTTGTCAAAAGTTTTATTCAGATCTCGCCAAGGATGCAAACCCTCGTTGATTACACCATTGAGTGGCTGGAAAGTACTAATCACTGTTCTAACTTGGCTCATTTAATATTTTTTATAGGAATGACGACAATGAAACAACAATCAAAGCTTTATTTGGCTTGAAGAAATGAACTTTTGGACCAAACATCCCCAAACTGTGGAGTTCTTGCATTAAATACATGATATGTTCCAAAATTTTAGAAATGAAAAAAGAAAAAAAAAGGGTATTAATTTTTGCAAACTGCTTTCAAACGAAATTGACCTGTAGCATAAATACAAACATTGTTCTTGGCCTGATGTTTTGACCCTAGCAGAGTCTTTGTCAAAGGGCTTTATAGTACAAGATCATCAGCCAGGAAAAAAAAAGCTGGAATGGAGGCAACCGAAATCCCTGCATCAACAATGCAACCATGTTTGAGGTGTCACTATCTCACATGAAAGAGAAGTTCAATGTAGGGCTGAACGTTATCACGATAATATCATCACGATATGATATTGAAAACAATATCGTCAATACAGTTGTTGGTTTTGAAAATATCTAAATATCGTCACAAGACGGTATTCTTAAAATATCGACGATATGATCTGTTGTTTGCTGAAAGTTGCTAAAGTAATCAATAGTCCGCCTTAATAAGCTTTCCGTCTTGGAAATGTTCCGCAAAGGGTTCCGCAAAAGGTATCTAAATAGCGTTAGCCATTGAGTATTTACGGACAGCCAGTTTAAAAGACCAGTTTTGTTTGGGTTTGGATGCCGCGCAATCAGAATACAGAGTTGAAAATTCAGACTTTGTATGAATTGCCGCATTAAACGATGATATGAAGGAAACTGAAGACTCTGCTTACGCCTTCCATCTAGCCATGGTGTGGTTTCTCTTCAGCCAATCAGCCTGTGCCAAGCACGTTCGTCCTGCTTTCGGTCGGCGATATATTTCCGATTGGCCAAAACGCTCTCGATCGGTGTGAATATTTGTGACGCCCCATAGTATCCATCCCTTCAATCCTGCAGATGTGCTATCCGCCGCCACTGTTCTATCCTAGCACGCTATACTTGCTGTATTTGATGTCGATTATGAACGAATCAGAATAAAATTCGAGGCACCAGCTTAGTGATCGCAACGTCCAAGAATTGATGTAAGGTGTTTTTTTCAAGGGAATGTAGATGTTAGTTCAGTGATTTATCTCGGCAGTTTGTATCCATTTACAGTCAAGTCTTGTTTGTTTATTTAAAGGAAACTGAAGACCCGGCGATAAAACTGTTTTTCTGTGTTCGATTGAGTCGTTATTCAATTCTATAGGGTTCTTTCAATTTTCAAAATTGTTCACAATATATCGTAAGATAAAATTTTCGACATCGTCCAGCCCTAGTTCAATGTACATGAGATAGAAATCAAGAAGAAATTGGCAGTGAGTACCTGTGACTCATAAACGCCATTTCTTAATTTTTTTTAACAACATCTTTTGCTAAGCAATAAAATTGGAAGTGTATAGGGTGTGAGTGCAATGATATAGATGGGTATTGATGATTGATACATGAATGCTTTATTCCTCAGATTCTGGGAGGAATTCTGTCATACTTCAGTTAGCAGAGGCTGGTGTCTCTATCAAAGACACTTTGGTCTTTAGGAACACAGAGCTTAAAGTCAACTGGCAGGCAAGTCACAGAAAACTATTACCAATTGAAAACTAGACACTTACTAATCACCTAATGAAGATGTATGGTGGATCCGCCCCTGCCCATTGATGCATTGTAGGACATCGAGTTGGTGCAGCCAAGTATGCAGGGAGATTTGATGTGTCTAATCCTGGCATGTCATGGCTACATTCATGAAGTGATCATGATTTACACTGTTGGCAACTTCAAAATGGTCTGTGTAATCAATGTTTGGTGGTGGATTTATGAATGTGTCAGAGAGTTTATCACCTCCACTCATTATAAAAATGCCACGATACCAACCAGCTGGATCTTGATTTCTAAGTCTTTGGATACGTGTGTTTTAGTATTTTACCTTGGCTGCTAATACCATAGTGATGATTTGATTGCAAGGCGTTTCGCCACTCCTCCGTCCCACTTGTAGCTTTTTAATGAAGGATTTATTTTTTGATGTGATTCACGGCTTATCCTTCACATGAGCCCAATGGTCTTTGAAGGGAAGTACAGGTTTATTACAATGCCGCATGATTTGTAGAATAAGTCACATTAATTATCCTGCACATTTGCTACACATCATTCCACTCTTCTTGCATGTCTGGGGTAATCCCCTTCCCATCTCTCGAACATATGAATTTAGTGTTAAGTGAAAACCACGCTTGTAAACACATCCAAATGTACATTTTGTATTTGTATTCCACTGGTGTTTATTTAAAGAATATCATTCTGTACATGTACCTATATACCCTGGTTAACTACAGTCGAAGGCATGTTGGGATGGCTGCTGCCATCAGAGCCCCACTAGTGTGGTAAAGGATTTTTTTTATAAAATGTCAAAAATCCTTCATCACACTAGTGGGGCTACCGCCATCGCTGCATTCTGTGGAAATAATTTTAAATACACATTTAGTGGATGGTCCATTCACCATCTACCAAATGATACCCCAGGTTTGAGTACCATACCCCCTTCTGGTAAATGGAAACTAATATCAAAAACATCGTTGGGTAAAAATGGTCACACGACCGCTGACCATGAGCCAGTTTTCTCGCATGCAACAAACACTCAAAACACGTACACAGTTAGAAATACTTTGCAAGGTACTCACAACCTAAAGGTCCAGGTTTTGCTCAGTGCACTCCCCTGAACCTGACACACAGCGAAGAGCACATCGATGGTGCTGTTGCCAGGACAAAAAGCACACTGTGACTGAGGTAGATTCGTCTCTGATACAGTGGTGATGAGGTGGTTGGGTATAACACAGGCTAAAATGTTTCCAGCAATGGATAGGAGGGAGATGCTCCAGTAAATGCCACAGCTGACTTTGCCTCCTTTGTTTTTGCATAGGGAGACAATCATGGCATCCTTGAAATCTGTCTTCGTGTCTTCATCCGCCCATATTCTCATATGGCTGTAAAAGTTAACCATTCTGGATAGGCCCTTCTCAATAGTTTGATACTTTTGGGAACAACTGCTTAATGTCATTTGGATTGGAGTCAAAGTGTGGCTTATTCAGTGGTTTATTGAGAGTACAGTAATTACAGTTGGGTAAATCAGTCTAAAGGTTTAAATGAGAAAAACCAGCTAAAATCTCAAAAATCACAGTATCCATTTTAGTATCCACTTGGTAAAATGTCTAAAAAATGCCTCAGGTCTTTTTTATTAAATCACAATGAGTGAAGTACACATGCATACAAGCAAGCATTAACTTTTCACTTATGGTTACCTGACTTTTTCGAGTCACTGTGTACACAATTTGAGCAACCAAAATCCCAACAGGTTCCATCTTTTGTCTCAATGTGCCCGTATGCATTATATTGTTTTGTTTACATGGACTGCAATACATCCACCTTTGCTACAGTAAAGGGGATCAAAGGGCACGAAGGCAATGGATAGTGTCTTGGCACCATTTTCAAAAGTTCCAAAAGAGACTGTTTGTTCTTAAAACATCCACAATGTCCCCTGCTGTCCAATTTCCATTTCAAATAGTATGTTCTCTGGGAATATAGCTAAAAGCAATTTCAAATATGTCACCTTTATGCAATTTAAATAATTTTTCATTGATTGTTTACTTGCTTCCCTAAAGATGATGAAGATGAGAAAGAGATGTATAGATGAACTCTTTGAAGAAACAAACAAAGAACAGCTGGACAAAGTCTTTGTAGCTAATCTACAGAAAAAACTTCAACTTCAGACAGCTGGCGAAGAAAAGCCATCTGTTCCTTTTGGAGAAAAAGTTTGTAAGTTGCGCATGGTATTTACAGTTTAGGCTGAAATGTGCTAAAATTTAGAATCATTTTTTGTATTCTTGTCTGCAAGCAGCTATAATCTCATGTACATGTAGCTTGCAGATGCCTGACGAAAATGTGCTCCTCACTTTTGAGTTGAGATGAAATTTGGAAGCTGTCATTTTCACTTCATTAAGAAAGTTATATCACAACATGCTTATTTTAGAGTACATTTTGTACTACACATTGTGATATGGATGAGGCACAGATAAATTTGTTTTAAATTTGCATTTTGTAGCAAGCTATACACACTCAAATAGTAGCCTTACACAAGTATAATTGATTGTGTGTGTTTTGGGGTTTTCTGACAAAAAGAGTACGTCCTTGCTTTGCTTTTGTTAACAAAACCAATTGGGAGCACAAAGAGAAGTTCTTGATTATTTATGATGTCAAAAATGGCTGTTTGTGTTTGTGTGAGCTCTTACTTCTACTTCATTGCATAGTACCCACAATTGGCTTTTCTGTCACTTCAGATGAAAGAGTACTTACCTCATAAGACCTAGCTTAGCAGAGTGCGCCAAGCAGAACAAATTTGAGCTAAGAAGTACTTCCAGCTAAAATTACAAGAATTCTATAAATAAATAAAAAAAAAACACACACACAAATGTTTGGTGATTGTTCTATTGGTTCTAAGCACTGTCTCTCCACTTTCAGAATACCACTGATGTGATTACAATCTTTGAGTATGTCGAGGCCCAGATAGCTATGACAAAGGGAATGAACAAATGACAAAGCCAGCAATCACAGTGGAGAAGGTAAGTGGCAGGTGGCTATATGTTAGTTGTACACTCAGAGCGCTTTTTACTGGTAAGCAGTTTTCCAGGCTAACCACTGTATAGTATTAAAAAATTGCCCACTCGTGTGCATTTCACGATTTTGCAAGAAAAAATCAGAGCTGCATATGTGTGTTCACCGTGGATTTGTATTGTGTACTCATTTTGTTCACTACAGCGGCCCGGCAAATTGACATGCTTTTCTGTATGTTTAGTGATTAGCAATGCTATGAAATGTAAAAACATTCAAGAAGCACAGATCAGATGGTATATTAAGACAGCTCTATGAAATAGGGCCCAGCATAGACTGCTTCAGCAAAAAAAAGTATCTTGACATCAAATTCAATTTTGCTTACCAGAATAATCAAGGTTACCAATCAAAATACCATGTCACAGGTACCATCCATGACTGTATCCTGCTCCTTTTTGATAAGCAGACAATTGTTAACCAATTTTTTTGGCTTAAGCAGCTCCATAAAATTCGGCCGATGTCATGACATTCCCTTGTGGTGTTTAAGTAAGGGGCAATTTTCAACTTGCATAAACCAATAGTTTGTGCCCCCTTTTGCTGATTATTTTCTGTTTGTCCTTTGATACTCTCACCAGGCCACACATGTTCCTGTCTCTCTTCAAAAGAAAGTGCCAAGGGGTACGGAAAGGAATGGTTTTCTCTTATATGATGGCAACATCACCATGAAGCTGAATGAGGCTAAAGATCTTATGGAAATAGTCGTTTCCTTATTGCAAGCATAGTACATGCATGGGATCTTTCGTGTCTTATCCAATACTAAAATTTGGATTTCCTTCAGTTTTAGGACAAAACACAACATTAACACCAACAATTCATTTCATTTCATTTGAGATATTACATGACCTTCTGAGAGGTGAATGTTTGTTCTTTACGAGGTATAACTTAAGGCAATCCAAAACTTGGTATTGGAATGAAATAAATTGTTTGTGTTAAGGTTACGTTTCTTTTATTGTTGTTCGCTTTGGATTTGTACGAATTTAATATGAATTGGACAGAAAATTGTTATCGGTTTTTATGCAAGAGAATTTGGCACAAATTGTATTTTCCATAAATGGACATAACAATATTGGGCTTCACTGTAAATTCAATTCCATCCTCTGGTTTTTAATAATTACACCATGCAACCAACCTACAAAAACTCATCAAAATGTTTCAGTGAAAATGAGGTGTTTTGACATGCGTTTGTGCACATATAGGGGATCCCTTTTCAATTATTTCAGTTATTTCTTGTTCTGCCAATGGTGCTTGCTATAAAATGTGGTTGACTTCAGTTTAATGTCCCATGTGTTTGTAAAGTAACTGCCTCTCTCTTTCATGAACATCCATAGATGCATAGGAGGTTGCTACTTTGTAGATTACCAACCATGTTGCGAACATTTTGCACATAATGCCAACCTTAAACATAATTTCCACTCCCCCTTCGTAAAAAGTTGGGAAGGTAGTGCATTCTGCTCCAAAACTTCGATAGAATGTTGGTCTTGAACTCATCACTTATAAACCATGGTTCCCCTCAAGGAGGGATGTACTAATTGCTTTTAAAGTAAAGTCATTTCCATCTCCTGGTTTTTAATTTTGAAAAATACACCATCCAACCAACCAGTAAAAACTTCATCAAAATGTTTCAGTGAAAACGACGTGTTTTGTCATGCATTTGAGTACATGCTTGCTTTTTTTAAAATCCCTTTTCAACTAGTGTTTTCTTTGTTAAATTTGTAAGAAACCCGAAGTGCGCCCTCAATGTTTGTGCAACTTTGTCGTTTGCATATTTCTATAAAAAAATTATAGTTTAGGTCCGTGACCTTTGGACCATTCTCTTTCCCGATTAATAATAATAATAATACCGAAGTCATATATAGCGCATGTATCTACTAACAATTAGGTATTCAAGGCGCTTAGTATTATATATTTTTTTTCTTAAAGACATGTTATTGAAGTTATGAATTCTGAGACCCATTTATGTTGCACCTTATAAGGGTTTACAAGGTGCTGCGGCGCCACCAGCAGCCACTGCCAGGAACACCGGGGCGAACCCCTTCTCTCAGCGCTAAGTGTTACTGGGATCTTTTACGTGCATTACACAACGCACGGGACCAACGGCTTTACGTCCCATCCGAAGGACGAAGCAATAATGGTTAAGTGTCTTGCTTAAGGACACAAGTGTCACGACCAGGACTCGAACCCACACTCTGCTGATCAGAAACACCAGAGCTTGAGTCTGGTGATCTTAACCTCTCGGCCACGACACGCCACTAGCTTGCGGCAGGGAAAGAGCTCAAACATTTCTGCTGGTATAGTTCTCCTTAAATTCTAGGGAGCATGGCTCTGGCCATGCTCCTAACATTTTTTATGTGTAGACACATTGTAGGTCTTGTGGACCTCCTGGTATCAATTTTGATAAGTCATATTTTGTGTATACAATTTAACTGTAGTTACTATTTTTGAGGGTAGCCCCCTATGTTTAAATATTTGCCACCATGCCTTTCAAAGACAATGTTTTAAAGTCAAATCGCATGTTAGCCCAAACTATTGCCAGTGCATTCACAGACCTTGTTGATGATGACGGATGAACGCAGTGTTGATAGACAAGATCTGACGTGTAACCTCCAGATTGCTTTTAATTGCCAGTATGATACCATTTTCAAGTTATTTGAACAATACAATCGTGGTAGTCAAGCAATTTCAGATGGTAGTCATAAAATTCCCACTTGTAGGCCTATGGAAGATTTTAGCAGTGAAGTAGCTGAGTCATTAGTGGTTGATCCTGCTTCAGTTGAAACAGCAGTATTTCTTGAAGTGAATATGGCAGAAAGGATTTCTATACATTCTGTTGATGTTTTTAATGATTCTGTCAATGTTGTGGGTAGTGTACCTGTATTTCCTCAAGACATTTATGATAATATTGTAAACCACTCACTGAGTTTGCCCAATGGTAAGGCAAGGACAAAAGTATATTTTTCCAGAGACATGGCAAGTCTTAGAGACAACTGCGAGATCCAGGCCCTTTCTTGTCCATGGTGGGGCCTGTGGCCAAATGCTACAACCTAGCTTGTTTATATCATGAGCATGAAGACTGCTCTATGGAAGGTTTCTTAACCTTGCTGTATTTTGATAGTTAAGTAACTATCCATTGTATTTTGCCAGTGTTGTTTAAGACTACATATTATTTGTATGCAACTCTTTGTTTTGATATGGTTTTACATTTTGCTTTATCATTGCATACTTTCATGGGTGTGCACTGTTATGTTTATTTTTAAAGTGTATGACTTTGCATGCCTGATGTTTTTGATAGTGGATCTAAGTTTGTGTCTGCATTGAGGTTGCCTCTTAAAGGTGATGGTCTCTTTGGATTGCAAAGCAATTTGTATTATATTATTTTCAGTATGTGTGTTGCTTATTGACTTTTGGATCTATACAATTTCATTGCCATGCAGATGTTTTAATTAAGTATCAAAAGTTGGTTCATGCAGACAGTTGTGGCATATTTGTTATGTTTATCTTTTCACTATTTTAATGGGATGGGAATTATGATGTTTTTTTCATTTCCAAATGTGTATTTCCTAAGGACATAATGTGACGGGATTTGGGGTACCTAATTTTAGTGTAGTTGCTAAGTGGAATATTTTTGTCAGCAATTTTGTATAGTTTGGTATAGGCCTAATCCCAACTGTTTTCCTCACCAATTTAAAGGCTATTTTTATATGACCTTTCAGAGTGAGATTTTTTTGTCTGACACTCTCCACCATGCAATCTACCAATGTGTGGGACCATTTTCAGGAAATGCTTGTTTTGTATTAAATTTCCTACTCCTATTTTTGTCACCCTAAGTACTGTAAATGACGGGTTTTTGCTCTTTCAAGTGTAGAGGTTATGTGGGAGTAGAATTGTGTTTGTCTCATTACCGAGCCTGATACGGTTAAGGAATGGATTTTGTATAGTTGGTTGAGTTGTCCAACATTTTTGCTCTCACAATGTGAGTGAGACTTTTTATATTCTACCCATTTTCCTACCTTGGGGATGCACTTACTTTACTAGTGAATGATAGAGTATGTTTGTATTTTTGCTTTCAAAGCAATAGAAGTCTAATGCCCATCTATGTGTATTTTTATCTTCAGTGTAATCTGAAATAGCCTTGTGTGGAACCATCATATTTTACCTGCCTGTTTAGATCCAATTGTTCTTTATAACGCAAAAACTCGATGTCAGACTATGGAATTGTCAGTCCTCATGTAACAAACCTCTATATATTTGTGGCTATACTCTGGAAAACAATGTGGATGTTTTAATCCTAACTGAGACTTGGCTCACTGACAGTGACAATGTTATCATAAGTGAGCTCACTCCTCCTGGCTACTCTTTTTATTAATGTACCAAGGGGCAGAGATAGACGAGGGGGAGGCATTGGTGTTATACACAGATCACAGATAAAACCACAACACATTACAACAAACTTATTTTATGCTTAAACCTTTGAATATGCCATAATATTGAATAGCTCCGGAAGTTTTAACTTTGTTGCAGTTTACCGACCACCACCTTCTGCTGCAAATCAACTTACTACCAAGGATTTTCTTGAGGAATTTGATGACTTTGTAGACTATGTAAATAGTCTTCCTGGCCAGCTAATTTTGCTAGGTGACTTTAATGTACATTTTGATATTACCACAAAATATGATGTTCGCCAAATTGCTACTACTCTATCTTCATATGGACTTGTTCAACATGTAAATCAAATAACGCACAAGAGAGGAAACATCCTTGATCTTGTTATAACCAGAGAATATGAAACGCTATTATCATTTCATCATATACATGAAAATCGTATTTCTGATCACTTTGTTGTCTGCTGCACAGTGGCTCTCCCAAACGTTGGGTCTAAAAGTGAAACTGTTTCAATACGGAAATACCATGCCATTGGTCATGACTTGTTTTCCTAAGATCTCTCATCCAATCTTGATACAATTTCTTTACAAACAACTGTTGATGAGTTTGTAGATGATTTCACCAATGCTGTAACTACTGCCCTGGATCTGCATGCTCCTATCACTCAATGCAAAAACCATGTCCATTTACGTCCGAAATGGTACAATAAGTCAGTTGATGACGCACATAGGGAACAGCACAAGTCTTGAGCACAAGTGGCGTAAAAGTAAATCTCCACAAAACCTAGAAACACATTGGGTAAATGCAACGTTTCAAAACAACACGTTAAAGATGCGCTTCTCTCTGCTAAGAAACAATACCACACTGAGAAGCTGCTGAGTTCTTCTCCAAAAGATGTTTCTTTCACTGTGAACACGCTTCTTAACAGTAATTCAAGACTTCTTCCTGTGAATGACTGTCCGAAGGAACTTGCAAAAAATTTCAGCGAGTTCTTCTTGAATAAAAGTAAAGAAGATTCGACACATGATTGATGATGTCCACATTGATCCATCATTTTCTCTGGAGGAAAGAAAGTTTCCTTTTCATGTTTCTCTCCTACATGATTTTCACCCAGTCACTGAAGATGACCTTTTGAAGATCATCATAAAGTCACCAACCAAGACATGTGCTTTGGATCCACTGCCAACATGGATGCTGAAAATACATTCATCAGTCATTCTTCCCAAACTGACAGAAGTGGTGAATGCATCCCTCGAGCAGGGTATGTTTCTGAATTCTCTAGGCCATGCTATTGTCACACCTATCTTAAAGAAATCATCACTGGACAGGAATGATCTCAAAAATTACTGTCCTGTATCCAACATCCCATCAATATCAAAATACATTGAAAAAGTTGTCTATGCAAGACTTACTGAGCACATTAATCATCACAACCTGTTTGAACCACTCCAGTCAGCATACTGCAGTTCACATAGCACAGAAACTGCCCTCCTCAGTGTACAGGATCACGTTCTCAAAGCAATTGATCAACAAAAAGCTATTTTGTTTGTTATGTTGGATCTTTCAGCTGCTTTTGACACGCTAGACCATGACATCATACTCCGCCGCTTTAAAGAAAGCTTTGGTATATCTGGTAATGCCTTGCAATGGTTTTCATCTTACTTCAACTGTCGCACTAACCATGTTCATGTTCACGGAGCGTGCTCAACTACTGCTAATCTGGACTATGGCACGCCGCAGGGCTCTGTTATTGGACCTTTGTCTTTTACACTGTACACAGACCCGATTGGAGTAATTCTATGAAAGCACAAGATGTTATATCAGATGTACGCTGATGATATTCAGATAATACTCTATCTTTGACCCAAAGATCCTGTTAGATGCAGAATGTGCATTATTCAATTTATCTGCTTGTGTGAAAGACATTCAGCAAAAATATAAATCGACTCCAGAAACTGCCCATCACAAACAGAATTGACTTCAAACTTTGTCTACATGTCTTCAAATCCCGTGTTCACCAGTCACCATCATAAATATCTGACATTCTACATCCATATGTTCCTCAGAGAACCTCTTGGCTGAACATCGCACTGTCTCTAGAGCTGGTTCACATGCTTTTTCTGCTGCTGCTCCAAATGTATGGAACTCATTACCGTTACATCTTCACCATGCAACTACACTTGGACGATTCAAGAAACTACTTAAGACTTATTTATATCAAAATACTTGACTGTTTTATTTGACTTCACACTAGAACATCTTGAGGTTGGACTTTTTGTTGCATCTTCTGTAGGCGCTTTGTAACCTTAGGATAAAGGCGCGTGATATAAATGCTGATATGTATGTATGTTTTGCAAGCATTTGTTTGGTGTTTTTTGTACTGTATACAATCAAATCATATTTTGAGAGTAGCTTGTAACTTTATGATACCTGATATGGGTCGTAAGGTCCACCTCATGTATGCATTTTATGGCTTGTATGGTATATATTTTGTTATAGAATAATGATTATACTCAGTATATTTTCCTTATGTGTAAAGGATTGTTTATTCATCTTATGTGGTGAATCTGTATCAATTTGTGGTAATAAGATGCATGTGGTTTTAAGGTGTAAATCATTGCTAATCATTTAAATATTGTTTTCATGAAATCATTTTTCAGTTCGCTTGTATTTTTGTTTGGAACCATTCGGGTCACGTGGTCTTAAAGTAGGGAAATTGTAGGAAACCTGAAGTGCGCCCTCAATGTTTGTGCAACTTTGCAAATTTTTATGTAGAAAGAAATGTATTTTTGATGGGTAGAGTCATCATCATCATCGTTAGAAGCGTACAAAACCATGTGTTGACCTGTGACCTTAGTGTTGTATACTGTTGTAAGCTTTGTACTGAGTAGTGCTATTGCTAAGTGTTATTATAATTACTATATCATGCTCTGCTCTAAGGATTAAATCAGTTGCAGAACATCATTTTATACTTTTAGCGTCCAGGGCTAGACCTATTTAATATTATTTATTTGGTGAATGCTTGTCCGCTTTCATTAGAGGACCTTTCCTCCTTCCTCTAACTCACACGACGGGGACATTCCACTACAAGTGTTTTTTTAATCACACAAATTTATAAACAACTGAAATTGAATTTTTGTGCGAGCAAGCAAAATAAGTTGCATATTAATTAATGTTCACATCTTCTGGAGAAATTCGAGCTACATGAACATTGTTAACTAAAATATTGGCAATTAAGTGGAAAAGTGAATAACGATTTCATTGCATCACATTTGTATTCAATCAAATCAATTAAGTTTGAGAGTCTGTGCCGTTTGTTGTGAAGTTCAGTGCATTGTGTAGAAAGAGAAGCTTTGATGACTACCTAGTTGAAATTTAAAAACAGATATAATTGATGTAGTCCCCAAACAAATGGAGAAAGTCTGAATGGGCAGCACACAAAAGCAGTTATGGAAAAAGCCATACAAAGATGGACTAGAAATCCAAACTATGATCTTCAATATATTATTTTGAGATAACTAAATTTATTCAGTAAAAAGTCAAACCAAATGTTCTGGTTGGGTGTGGTGCCTTGGCATATGAAATATAAATTGTACTTTCATTACAGTTGTGAGAAAAAGCAAAATAATGTTTTCTCCTTTAAATAATGCAACAATTCAACTTATAAATCTAAATTATTTAATATCGTTACAATTAGCAGAGCATGGAATGGGAGTTATAAAATTAAACTGTATGCATGAAATTGAAAGATAATCATTAAGCTGTGATTTTCTATTTTTTGTTATTGAGTGTTTTAATGCTTAATTGCGAAACGTCACCAACTGTTCACCACCGAAACACTAATGTTTAAATGATGAACATTCAATGATGTGCTGCTTGACTTT
The DNA here is from genome assembly GCA_911728455.2 of Marthasterias glacialis. Taxonomy (NCBI): domain Eukaryota; kingdom Metazoa; phylum Echinodermata; class Asteroidea; order Forcipulatida; family Asteriidae; genus Marthasterias; species Marthasterias glacialis. The sequence continues at coordinate 89,391 of CAJVRT020000008.1, read as the reverse complement.
CTTTATGTTTAGCAGAGTAGCATGTTTCCAAAGTGATGGCAAGATATGGCTTAGCAAAGTTTAAAAAACCTTAACACTGTTTTTACAGTGATGTGGGGAAATCATGACGAACACAAATTCACTTCTAGGTTGAAATTGTGTCCAAATTTGTCGCCCTTTTCCATATATTTCAAATTTTAAATAAAACTGTCCTTTGATGACAAAGTATAAGTATGACACCCAATTCGACCTATTATTTTAAGCATGACAAATACAACAACAAAAGGGCAACAATCATCCTGTCGCCCTTTTCAACCAATTTGCAGTTTCTTAATGCATTGCTCCTAATCAATTAGATTAAACCTATTTAAACCTTGGAGGTCTTGCCCAGTTTCAATACAGCAACGGTCATATAGTTCCAACACAATGACTATGTTAAAACAAACATACTGAATTGATAACAAATAAAACTACACTATAGGGTGATACTTAATAAAACGTTGTCGTCCTTTATAACACATTTAGTTTCCTAGTACAATATTCCAATTCAAAAGAACTAAATTGTAAAGATAAATTAAAAATGACATTAGAGGTCTTGCCTCATTGGATTAGTTAAAACACATGGACTTTGAAAACTTGTAAAACGTACCATGCGATGTGAATGAAATCTTGCTTTATATGTTGCTGGATTAAAAGCCCAGATTTACTTAAGTTGCGACCTAAATTTCCGACATCTTTCCTCTTAATCTCTGGGTCATTGAAGATTCCATTGTATATGCCTGTACGTGCGCCCCCCCCCCCCAATGAAACTACGCCGCTAATTTTTGCAAATATGTCACTTCTTATCTAATTCTATCGACAAAGTTTTGTGAGTCATCCTGTTTGAATAAAAATTACTAAGATTGGAGTAAATGTTGTAGTATATAATATCTATCAAAATGTATAGCGAATGAAAATTGAGAGAGAATTTTGGCTTTATTCAGGCGCGTAGCCAGCCTTCCTAGTGCGAGGGGGCAAAGCCAAATTTGTGTCCCCTTTTTAACGTTACTCGGAAAAGCAGTTCACATTGTATTTTTACAATTACCGCAAATTTTGGAGATAAAATGGGGACGGCCAAAATTTGGTTAAAGACAATACAAATTTGAAAAGAAAACAAACTAGCAATCTATACTCGGTAATTGTAAAAATAAAATGTGAACTGCTTTTCCGAGTCATGTTCATGAATGGAGCAAATTTGGCTGAATCTAGTGTTAGATTGCTATGTTAGTTTTCTTTTCAAATTTGTATTGTCTTTAACCAAATTTTATTCCCAATTTCTGTGGGGGGAGCAATCCCCCCTCTGGCTACGCTACTGGCTTTATTATTGGATATTTGGCTATTCACTGGAAATCAAGTTTCAGAAGAAAATGTCCCACGACAAAAACAAAACTTCACAAAAATGTTGCAAAATTTTTTAGAATTTGAATTAAACATCAGTCAGAGGAAGTAACCCAAGGATTCTTGGTTTGAAAGTACTTATGTCAAAAGAAAAAAGTCATTTTAGTAACGGTAAATTTAATCAAAATGTGTCATAGAAAGAGATATATGCAAACCCAAGCACTACCATAAGGCCACATGTCACATGTTTCGCTCGGGCTTGAAGGGTCTGTGTTCTCATGATCACAGCAAGACATTTGCATGAATTCACTCTCAAATGGCGCCATTTGTGTTGTAATATCCATGCATGCGTACAAAGTAATGATTAACTCCGACAAGGTGGATGATCATGACCACACAGCCCTTCAAGTACAATTAACTGATTGATACAGAAAACAAGCGTTGTGGCTCTGTATCCAAATTCTCATTCAAAGGCGTTCTTGAAGTTGATTGGTCTACTATCCCTGCCAAGTTGAGTGTGACAAAGTTGGTTGTAATTAATAGCTAACAAAAACGAGAATGCCCTTTTTGGCGGCGCACCTTTATTTTTTTTGTTCTAATCTTGTGCATACTTCCTGGTAAAAAGTTTAACGTTTTCATGCAATGAGCAAGTTTTCTTGGTACTCCAACATTCCAAAAGATTCTGCCAGTCCAAAAGTCAAGTTAAAAAGTTATTATACTTGTTCAATGACAAATTAAAAATGTTATTACAACCTGTCAAAAATACTTGTTTTATTTAGAAATATAACTTTTTTACACTGGATACGCTGTTTTCTGACCCATATCTCACAGACGTTGCATCACAAGCAAGTTAGATCCAAACATGGGTTTCAAATAATGTCCATCTGCCAGTATCTGTTGTTCAGTAGAGTGGTGAACTCCGACTTGAATAAAATATAAAGGTTGTCCTGCATACCCCGAGGGATGACTAGGACACACCTACATGTATGTGATGTAGGACAGCATACCACTGAATCATTGAACCTGATAGAGATATTGTCTCTGACCATAAGGTTAGAGCCTGTGCAAAAGCGCAGGAACAGGCCCAGGAGAGAGCTGTCCATCTCCCTGGCGATTTTCTTGACTGAAGAACTTAATGTACGTTCATCTGGGTCCATCTCACTGGAAGTCGAAGCGACTGCTCCACTACTGTCACTTAAAAGTTTTTTTTTTAAAGACTTTGTTGTCATTTTGGCTTTCAGGTTTTCAAGTAATGACGACTTCCTCTTTGCATTATGTGTCTCACTCTTTTCCTTAATTGCAAAATTCACCACCAAAAGTGTGGACCGTCTCCTTTTTGAGGGATATATTGCTTGAGTTCCTCATCGGTTATTTCTGCAATGGCATCCTCGTCAATCTGCACAAAGAATCAACAAATATTCCACAAACATGAAGCCATTTCATTGTGATTTGGGCCATATTTTGGCTGCCAGATAACAAATCCTAAAATGCGAGGAACGGTTACAAACAACTAACATAACAGTTGCTACAACCATACCTGTAGTAGTGCAAAAGAAGCAGATTCATGACATCTATGTTCTCCCAGCTCCCACTTTTTTAAAAGAATGTAGGTCCTATGTTTGTTTGGGTTTGGCTAGGCAAGAGTTTACTGATGATAAAGGTTGTTCTATAAAATGGCAGCCAATTTTGTTTATGATGATCATGTTACACTTGCACTATCGTCCAGAAATAGTGATTCATACGAGGTAAATAAAGATTTCACTGAAATCTGAAATGATATGGCAGAAAGTCGATGCTTAATTACACTGTTCAGAACACTGCCACAAGTTTTAATAATATCAACTCTATCTCTAATTTATGAATGTACTTGGATAGGCCTGCATGTCACAACGCTTACTACATTAAACAATAAGTCTGTTTGTTTTCATACCTAATAATAAATAAAAGAATAAAATACACTTCCTATTCAAGAAACAACTTTTAGAACCATCTGGCTGTAACACTGGTTACTAAGGGAATCTTCTGGAGTGAAACAGTCTTTTTGTAACTAACCCAGCATAATGAAGGACATTCAGATAAGGAATAAAGAAAAACATTAACTTAAAAAAAAAACCCACCACTTTCTGGGGGATCTAGGCAAGACCTGGTCTTATAAAGAAACCATTCCTCTGTCCATACTCAAATCCATGAACAAATTACTAATTACTCTACCAAATGTGGTGTACCACCCAGGCTGGAAACTAGGTCATGTTCTCACACTATCACATCATCTCCGCGATCCCATGTCTTTTCTCCATGCCTTTCTATAATTATACCATTGAATTATACTAATCACTATTGGAGATAGCTCCACTTGAACAATTTGTGTACTTCCCTCATCTATCGGACGTTTCCTCACTAAATTACTAACTATTGGGAAAGTCATCAAACTTGGTATCAACCAATTCAATAATCTCTGCTGTTTCATGTGAGCAAACTAATTAGTCAATATACCAATAGGAAAATAATATAATCTCTTCAAAAACATCTATGGAACTTTCTGTAAAACTTTGGAAAAAAAACTATACATACATGTACAGTTTAACCCATAGAAACAATTGAAAGTGTTTTAAAACTTGTTTGATAGCAGAAATCTTTCCTTTCTCTGGAATGGCATTTACCCATAACAAAATGACATACTTAACAACGAGCATGAAATAATTAAGGACTAACCTATAAATTGTTAAGGGGGGTCTAAAAATCACACTCTCTTTAACATAACACAGGCCTACCTTATCTGCATTCATTTTGTCTATTGTCTCTTGCAACACACCTCTACTCAATAGGTTGTCCTGTAGTTGTTCAGACATGCTGAAATAAGAAATCAAATACTACAAAATAGAACCATATCAAACATCTGTAACAGCAGCCTTAAGTGAAGTTATACAAAACTACACAATGTCAATGTGTTTGGACTTGTGAATGAAATTTGATAGGCCTATACAAAATGATGTATGGTGTGGGAAGGGTAAGGAAGGAATGATCAAACAATGTCAAGTCAGGACTATGCAGGTATAGCCAGGTCTCTTTAAAGTCTTTGAGGTGTGCACAGGTAGTAGAGGGGGCAATTTCACCCCAAATTGTCTGATTATTGCCAATTTTGTGTTGCCAAGCAAGAAGGGGAGTTCTTTTCATGAGGACCTTAACCCCCCCCCCCCCCCACTATGCCACTGACACCATAATGTTCTTTATTTTACATGTTTTAGGAAAAATATAGGATACGCCGTTTAATTAAAACCTTGCAGGGTCGTGGCCGTGTTGATAAAGGTACGAACTTCGGCTCGTGCCTTTATCAACACGACACGACCCTGCCGGTTTTAAACGGCCGTTTAAGAACTCGTCACCACTCTTTTATTCCCTTATTAAAATAGCAGTAGCAGCATGAATGTCATTATTTTAAGGTTACTTAATTAAACTTACCAATCTCAATATTCATTGATCGGCAGAATAAGTACCTGAATACAAAGTGGGGGATGTGTTCAATGTGATACATTCATTGCTGATTGGGAGTAGGCTGGCTCTGCGGAAACTCTATGGGATTAGATTTGTGCACGACCCAATATGCTTATATTTTGTACACAAAGGAATCAGCTTTGGCTGGAGGCCAAACTTTCACATCCCACATTAGGGGCCATTCATAATTTTCAATGTTTTAAAATTTTGATTTTTTTCGAAATAGTGGGTGGGTGGGTCAAGGTAAATAATCGAAAATCGAAATTCACTTTTCATTAAAAAAATAGAAGGGGAAAAAATTAACATTAATAGGTTTTTTTTGGATAACATATGCGATATACCGACCAATTTTCAAGGAGTTTGGGCTGAACAAAAGTTGTTGATGAGACGTCCCCGAAACACAAGAAATCCGCAGGGCACAAAAGCAAAAGGGGCCGACCAACATCATCACGCCGTCATTAAACTGGACGGTGCATAAACATCTATGTACACATGTAAAAGTATAATATGCAAGAACATACAATGCAAAAAACATGTAGTAAAACTGCATAACAAATCAATGTTTTTATAATTGAAAATAGGGGTGGGTGGGTGGGTCAAAATCTTTGGAAAAAAAGTCGAAATTTTAAAACATTGAAAACTGTGAATAGGCCTGACCTGTAACTCAATATTAAAGGTGACTTTAGAATGTCAAGCTAGAAGATTTCATTGAGGATTACATGTAGTTTCAGCGGAATCGGCCCAAAGATTTTTCAGTAATTTAAAAAAGTTTGGGGTTGAACAAAGAAAAATGAGTTGACTAGAGCGGGATTTGAACCAACAACCTCCAGATTAACGTGCCGGTGTCGCATGCAATTATGTCCTCTATGCAATACTATCCGGCGGACATTATTGCATATGCATTAATGTTTGCTGGACAGTTTTGCATATGCAATCGTGTCCACCCGGACGCTGCTGCATAATGCAATTGTGTCCGCCCGGACACATTTGCATATGCCCCCGTGCAAAACCGTCCTTGCAGTAAATTAAACGCCCTTTATTGGTCGACGGAACACGAAGTACGTTCGCCATTTTTTTACAAGCTATTAAGTGTGACATGAACCATGATGAATTAGCTCCATCGCCAGGGTTGCTCAATAGTCTGGGTTTTAGCTTGCTATAGGAAGGCCATTAGAAAAGGAGATCTTTGACGTAAAACTTGCATGGAAAAACAACTCGTGAACGTGTGTCAGCAAGACCACAACAAAAAATAGCGCCCCCACTACAGGTACCCCCCCCCCCCGTCGTTCGGCCATTGGGTATTCGCTGCAATCATAAAATACGTGAATATTCATGCTGCACATGTACATACGTATGTACGTTCAGTGCATGCACGCTCGCTTACGCACATTCATGTACATGTACATGTCCGCCGGACGGTTTTGCATAGCCCCAGACACGATTGCACATGCAAAAGTGTCCGGAGCGGACAGTATTGCATGGCGGACACAATTGCATCTGACACCGGCGCTCTACCAACTGAGCTATCTAGCCCCATGTTGGCGGTCTCCCTATTTTGTCAATATTTTGTCAGTTTCCCTTGTGGTTTATTTCTTGACATTTGAAATACAAAAGTCGCACCCCCTTAAGGTGATCCCTTGGCTGCCGCTTCCCAGGTTGTACCGTAAACTTGTGTCTGATCTCTGGCTACACGGCAGTTAACGGTTGTATGGCTTCTGACTGGCACCCCCTAACAAAGATCTTGACAAAATGGGGAGACCGCCAACATGGGGCTAGATAGCTCAGTTAGTAGAGCGCCGGCACGTTAATCCGGAGGTCGTTGGTTCAAATTCCGATCTAGTCAACTTTTCTTTGTTCAACCCCAATCTATTACAAATTTACCCAGTCAGTTTCCCTTATGGTTTATTACTTGATAATAAAAAAGAAGAATTTCATGCTCCTTCGCTACGCTCATACGCATGAAAAATGGTTTCATTCTATTGGACTCCATAATAAATACACACGACAAGAGCTTTCGGTTCAGAGTAATAATGTTATTTATTATTATATCATGGGAAAGGGCCGGCATTGGACCGATTCTGAATTTGACAAAGAATTGTTTATTGCTGGTTTGGTGGTATATTTCCAAACTTAAAATTAAACTGTACCTCGAAAAAGATAGCGATCACTAAGAGCCTCATTTCCTTTAGAAAAGGTTGTGGGTCGTACTTTTTGACGTTTTCTGGCGTCGATCTCTTTCAAGGCAGACTCTTCTGCTACTTGGATTCTCTTTCTTTCTTCAGAGGTTTGACCCGAGTCTCCCTTCTCCATGTGCTGCACTGTCGCCCATCCAGCTTTACTGCTATCTGCTATCTTGATCTTCTTCTTTCTGTCTGCTACCAGCTCTTCTGCGGCCTGTATAGCATTGATAGCCTCTTGTATGTCTCCCTTTTTTAGGAGAGAGACCTTGATTTTGTCATGGGCTAATTCGAGCTGGCCGCAGAAGTGGAATTGGGCAGAATTTCCTTCTCTCGTCAACTCCTTGGCTTCAAAACGGTTCTTTAGCGCCTTCACTGCATCATCGTCAGCAGCAGTGTTAGAATTTAGATCCTCAAATTTCTGATTAAAGTAAGATTTAAACTTGCTGAACAGTTCTTCAGTATTAATAGTAGGTTCGCTTTGTTTCGACGTCATTTCGTGTTAACCAAGTATTTTGAGGTTTAGTCTAAACTCAAAAGGTGTAGTGTCGGCCTGAATGGCGTGTTCGTGGCCAGCATGCCCCAATATATAGGGCCATGCATCAGTGCTTCTAATTTGAATAAAGCGCCCATCAAGGGTGGCGTGGTACATTACGCCCAACTGCATAAAACCCAATAAAAGTGCCTTCTGGAAGTGCCCCTTGTTTGCTCACAGGGTGGGTGGTCGAATCAGGTGCACCTCAACAATTCTGCAAACGGTCATTAAACACACACAAAAGTTGCTTATGTGTCCAACAAGTTCAACACTATTTTTGAATGCTTAATTCGTCAGCAATTTCACGAAGTGCCAAAAACTTGCAAAATCGATGAAAAACTCATTTTGATTTTTTTTGTGGTTTCGATTTAGTTGATCGTTATCTAACAATTTACGAAATTGTAGGTCTCAAAATCATCTGGTTTCTTAATTATGCTAAGATGATGAAGGGCAAAAACCCCAAGAACCCGGAATAGCGTTTTCACGAAGAGCCAAAAACTTGTTTACTAGTTTGTGGCCGTGTAGATTATACAGCTGGCACAGTGCCAATCATGAGTGCTCCGGCTTTTGCGTTTTCACGAAGAGCCAAATAGTGTTCTGGCTTTTGCGTTTTCACGAACAGCTAAAAAGTTTATACACGGCGCGCTGCACACAGACCACGTTTTGTACCGTTTTCACGAAGAGACAATCTCATTAATTAAATAGTTACTCATTAATTAAACCCGTTATGGACAAAATTGAAACTAGATTTGTTTGATTTGGGATCTCTACTTCCCTAACATGCAAAAATTTTAAAGATTGAATCGCGAATAGTCTACCTACCGGTGATTTGAAAATAAGCTTAACTTCAAATGCGGTTTTCTCCAAACATACATTTTTCGCTGCAGGGGACTTTTTGGCACTTCGTGAAATTGCTGACGAATTGTGCATGGGTTTGTGTAACATTGATACAAACTGTGGCTATCTGTTTTTGTTTTGCATTTATGGCTTTCCATAGTTTTCCAAACTCGAGAAGCGCGGTATTGATGTGTCTTGACGACTCTCGGCGCCATACCACCACTCCGTGCAGACACGTGCAGCCGAAATGGAGTACTTCAAGGGCAAGTTCATGGTGCGTATAACAATCATTAATTATTATAAAGTTTGATTAATCATTCAACAATTTTATCATTCATATATTTGTTTTGGAAGTGAGGTTGTTATAGTAGACAATGAAACTGTATTGAGTTGAAAAGGGCGACCAATTTTTACAATGTCGCCCTAGTGTAGTGGTATTTGTCGTGGTCGCCCTAGTGTAGTGGTATTTGTCGTTACCGGTACTTAAATCGTGTTTTAACTTTGGCATGTGTTTGTTGGGTTGACATGTCGCCTTTCTGATGCTGAAACTTCCTCTTTATCTTCCATATTTTAGTTCAAAGTGTATCCATACCTTGGGGTGCAGCATGAGAATCTATGACCTTTGTTACTTGGTGGTACTTTTTTTGGAAGCACCTCTGGATATTATAGTATGCAATATGTTTGTTTTGCTGAACCCATTCCCTTTTCATTTGGTGTATGAATAGAGGCACCCTAGACTCCAGAAAATTATTTTGAACATCAATTCGAATACGAACCATAACCTGAACCCTGACCCCCGGACCCGAACCTTAACCATATGAATTTCTAGGGTGCACACAACTAAATCAACTCTCATTGGTTTTAGTGGGACTTTCTAAATATTCAAAAATACACAAAAAATACTTAGAAGTCTCACAGCTTTTCACAGTAAAAAGACAATTAATAAATGACTCTTGAGCTTTTATTATCTGCTCAATCTGATATGGGGAGTCCCAAGGCCCGAGTTATTCCCCCTCCAAATAAAAACACCCCTGCACCGGTGTAACTTTGCAACTGTGTCCGGGCGGCAATTTTGAAAAATATCCCTACACCGCTCTGCAAATATTACCATTTTTATTTTTTTTAAGGGCCTATACCATCCAAATACCTCAAGTTGGAAGTCAATAACCCCTCAGGTCACAATCGGGCGAACAAAGTTTTTACACTTAATCCCTTTTAATGGTCTCTCAAATCTGTCTTATAGAGAATACTGTGAGGGCCTACAAAATATTAATGAGGCAGATGCTCTGTTTTCTCCGTATTTAGTGGGGTGCATCCTATAGTCACAGTTTTGACACTTAAGAATTTAAAACAATGTTGTGTATCTGCCCAATGGTTTTGTGCACATCTTTATCTCACCCAAGGTCTGTGTGGGGTGTTTGTTCAACAGAATAAGCTAATTAAGTTTTCGGAATGTTCGACTTTCATATCAGGTGTTGCCGCACAATAACTGGTGATTTGAACATGAACAATTTTGGCCAATTAGTGTTCAGTTTATGATGAATTTATTGATCAGTAGAACAGAAGTCACCTTTCATGTCCCAAAGGGAAGTTATAGATCCTGCAAAAGTTAACAATGCTTCGAAGAAACCTTAGCATCACCCACCTGTTACCACCCATCCGGAAAGGCCAGCGTGCACCTGCACGGACATGCAGTTTTTCGACAAGACTGAAGTCATTTGGAACAAAATATCACTATTTCACAATAAAAGTGACAGCGTACTGTAAATCTGTTTATATGACCAGAATCTTGCTCCACTCTCATATACTTTTTAGAGTCTTAATTGGAGTTTAACAAGAATAAATTGCTGAAGAGAAAAGGTGTGTTACAAGGGCACCAACTGCAGCTTGTCTGTGGTCACTCATATTATGGGCAGGATATGCAAAGGCCAATAAAAAAAGTATCACATGGGAAAGACCTGGGCAAACCCATGTTGGTGAAATATGCAAAGATCCATATGGGTATGTTACGGGCTGAGATGACAGGTATATTGTGACAAACCCATGTCCATGATCAAATATACAACCAATTTAGATTCTGATGATGATCCTTCCCATTTGTGTATTAATTTTTATGGGCAAGATTTATAGTATTTTCTCATACAGGCCTACATATGCAAATTACTTGAATTGTCTGTGTTTAATTTGGGCTGCCCCCTGTTGGTCCCATTTGAGCTAACCCACATGGAATTTTTATTTTGGCCAACCTGCCCTGGTAAATCCAAAGTAATGCACATGGATAGCTCATACTTTATCCAGGTTGCAATTTTCATACATGGACCCCATCCCATAGGGTTCTTGGCCTACCCATATTGGACCCGAGTGATTCTTGGGTGCAGGAACCAGTGGGACCCACATTGGTATCCCCAGCTTTATCCCATAAAGTTTTCCCAGATTGACCCCAAATGTATTGGGTTGGCCTATAACCCATATGAATCTGGGGTGCAGGATCCACAGGGGCCCATTTTGTTATGGGTTTTCCCGTGGGACCCATATCTTGGCCCTTATGTCACGCACATGTGACTCATGTGGGCTTGCTATGTACCTGATATGGATTACATGCGAGATCTCCAAAGTCAGGCATTTGATCTTCACAATTTAGAGAATAATTGATAAGAAATTTTACTGGCAATTTAAAACTGTATTGTAAATAATGAAAAGGGTGACACATTTATCACCTCAGATCTCGCACCTAAGTTTCATTGTATTTGTCAATAACAGTGTTTGTTTTCACTTTAAAGTTGCATTGCCCGATTTTTGCCGAAAGCAATTAAAACTAGAGCTGTGTGTTCGTTTGCGAACGAAACACAGAGCTGTACCACTTTGACTGACAACAATTTCTTCTTGGAGTCTAAAGATCCATTAGTTATTGGAATCCATGGTGTGATGTTTTATTTTTCGCTCTAGGAAAGTCAGTTAAGAATCTAAACATCCTGGGGGAAAATGTAGTGATCATTTTTTGAAATATTTTAGTGTAATAGATCTTGAAAAACTGCACCTTTAAGGTGACATCAAGTGACACTTGTTGGTTTAATCGTGATGCAACCTCAAATTGCAGATGCAACATATCCTGACTTGAATACTACGAGGTTTCAGCTCGATTGCGCATTTTTTCCTGTATCTTTTATTACTGCACCTTTAAGGTGACACTCCATGACGTGATTAGAACAGGACCTTATGTTTATGATGCTCCTCATCCCCCCTTGATACATGCAAAGTTTCAGCATGATCGCGCATTTTTTAGTGTAAGTATAAATCTTTGAAAATAGCACCTTTAAGATGACATCATGTGATGCTTGATGCGGTCATGATGACGTTATTGTAATATGAGAAAGGCCTCATCAGGGTCTTAACATGGTGCAGATTTGAAGTTGATCCAATGTACAGAAGTCAGGATTTTGCAAAATGTAAAAACTTTGAAAATTCACCAAACAAATTGTCACAGTTTTTCTAAAATTGTAACATTTTTTCGCCTTTTAACAAAAGAGCTGTTATGAATGGGAATAAAAGAGTAGGGACTCGTTCTTAAACGTCCGTTTAAAACCTTGCAGGGTCGTAGCCGTGCGATAAAGGCCCTCCCGCCTTCGGCTCGGGCCTTTAATGCACGGCCACGACCCTGCCTGTTTTAAACGGCCGATTAAGAACTCGTCACCACTCTTTTATTCCCTTAGTATCACCAGTAATTGTGTAGCAGTAGCACTAGATTTGCCTTGTGATTGGTTTAAAGTGCGTCACATGATACGTCTGATTTTGACTAGAAAGCCTTGCAAACGCAGCAAACTACATGTATATACCCAGTAAGCAACCAGTGTATCATACAATTACCGGCATCAACCAATGTACTTTACCTGTAGTTATAACCAGTTTACTATACCCCTAAGATGTAGACCTTATCTAATGTGACCAGGAAGAAAATGCATTATTCAGAAAGAAAGTTGGTTGCTTATAGTGCATATAATTATCCTGTAAGTGTATGATTCTTTCTCTTATCCACAAAAATTCCTGGTCAAATGAATGTTTTTAGTGTCTCAAAATTGATTCTTTGAAAAAATGATAAGATATGCTAAATAATGCAGGTGGATCTTGGATCAAATAAAGTACAGATATTCAACAATGAATGGTTTAACAAACTCATGTAGGTCGAAGGCTCAACAATTTTGTGACAGACTAACCATTATACTAGGCTAGTCATTAACCCTTTAGTTCCCTGCTGAAAATATGTTGAGTTTTCAAGACTCTTTACACTAAATAACTAGAATCATGGTATAAATTTCAAAAGATACCCAATGCTTATTATATATGTACAATTATCGTCCTTTTCATGATTACTATTGTAACACATAAAATTTTACACATATACTGTGTGTCTTTGTGTTAATGATGATGTTGTTGTCTTAACCCATGGAATCAGAGAGGGGCGAGCGGTAGTGAACTTTCGAGTTAATAGCTGGACGGTATAGACAATAACAATTACACTGACACAAGTTGATAGGGTCAAAAGTATTTTATTGACTTCAAACTATAACTTGTGATAGACCATGGAGGAGTTTCTCAATGGCAAGACCTAGCTCGTAGGTTTGGAGAAGCAAATCCCGACGAAGACGAACATTCAAATCTTCGTATACTCTACTAAAAATGAAAGGGAAAAGGGTTTATATAGTTTTCTAGGTTTGGGGATTTCTAACTTTGGAAATGATGTCATACAGAAATAACATAAGTCTAGTGACATAATTTCTAAGTACAATGACATCATTTCTGTGAACAAGGCTAAGATGACGTAGTGGTCAGGGAGAGTGGTCACTTGGAAATAAGGACCTTGGGCTCATAGCCTAGGAATGTGTGTGGTAGTGTTTACTGCGAAATGGGGTGAGCCTCTTGAAGGTTATGTTTATGTGAGCCATCTGTTGACCATTAAGAATCTAGCCTTACATTACTTTTATCGGGGGAAAAAAAATGTCCCCATTTTCAAGGTATAATACAAAAGCATATAAAGGAATGTGAAAGACAAAATTGGTGACAAGTCAAAATACATAATGTAACCCAAATTATGATGAATGAGTAACCAAAATATAAAATACAGCTAATCATTAAAAGTAAACCAATACTAAAATTAACAGCGGATAATGGAGGCAAATTTAAGCAACAAAATAATAACAGGAAATCCATGTACCATGGAAATCATAGCAAAAACATTTAAATAAGTGTAGTGGACTATCCATCACAAAGGAGTATTAATGGCAAAGTACCAAAACTGTTGCGTGTAAGTAAAGTACATACAAGTGAATGTATAACTATGACTGAGAGAGGATTGTAAAAATAACAATGACAAGTAAAAGGAAATTCGAATGAAAGTATAAAATGAGTCATTATGAGGCAATAACCGTAAATCGTTTCCAATGAAATTTTAAGAAAACAATAATAACAACAATACAGGTTTACATGTTTAACAATGCGGTTAAAATAAAAATTAACAATTGGAAATAATCACAATGAGATCAATAATAAGATGTACTAGAAAAACCAAGACGATCAGGGCGTGTAACAACTCTACCGCTTTTAGTTTGCAAGGTAGGCACGCTGGGGCTTGGAATCGCATAGTGTGGGGATGGACGAAGTGCATGTGATGTAGGGTGGGGAGGCAGGAAAGGAGATTGTGGTGGTGGAGGAGGAAGGGGTGTTGGAGGAACAGGTGAAATGTATGGTTTCAGTCGGTTATAGTGGATGTGTTGAGGTGTGGCGGTTGGGTCATAGATGTCAAGTATAGAGTATGTGACGGGTGGGTCATCATCAGCGGAAGGATGGGAGGAGAGTACTCTAAAGGGTCCTTTCCATCGGGGTGCAATGGGGCAGTAGTACTAGTAGTAGAAGTGGGCGTTGGTAGGGACATGATGTTAAAAACACTCCACAAAAAGGCGAGTAGAAATAATATAGAATGGATGTAGTAAAGTTACAACAATACGTAGGTAAAAGCACTGATCAACAAAGCATCAAAATAGTGTAAATAGAAAGCAATACAATTATATAAATGCAAGTGAAATAACAATTAATGTAGAAACTACTTAACGGCTCCTGGCAATGCAGTGAAGACGGTGGACCGATGGACACTTGGCTGGCAACTGAAACGGTAGTTGAAGAGTAGAACAGTCCAGAACAGTTCGGAAGAGACTGGAACTCACTGGAAAATGTTTTGAAGACAGGAACGAAGAGCAGGAAGACAGGACTTGGCGGGAAACAACAGGAGACAAGTGAGGTGGCAACAACCACGGACAACCAAGCTGGGTGGAAGTGATGTCCGTACAGGTGCAGTTATACGCATCGGCATAAGGACGACGGGGTTGAGAGGGACAGTTCAGGATACAGGTCAGCAGAGGCGAGGGGCACGGTGAGGGGGGAACACGGTGATGGGACACAGATGATGATGATGAAACGAAGATGGACGATAAATACTTCAGGGTTTTACGTAGTGAACAGTGAATATCACTAGGACTCACCCTGGAACAATCAAAGTCCAGTTGAACACCAAGTGAAGAAATACGGCGTCGAAAAGTTCACTGATGGCTTTTGAGATGGCTCATGTAGGTAAACACCGCTGGACACCAGTGTAACACATAAAATTTTACAATTATACTGACACAAGTTGATAGGGTCAAAAGTATTTTATTGACTTCAAACTATAACTTGTGATAGACCATGGAGGAGTTTCTCAATGGCAAGACCTAGCTCGTAGGTTTGGAGAAGCAAATCCCGACGAAGACGAACATTCAAATCTTCGTATACTCTACTTAAAATGAAAGGGAAAAGGGTTTATATAGTTTTCTAGGTTTGGGGATTTCTAACTTTGGAAATGATGTCATACAGAAATAACATAAGTCTAGTGACATAATTTCTAAGTACAATGACATCATTTCTGTGAACAAGGCTAATATGACGTAGTGGTCAGGGAGAGTGGTCACTTGGAAATAAGGACCTTGGGCTCATAGCCTAGGAATGTGTGTGGTAGTGTTTACTGCGAAATGGGGTGAGCCTCTTGAAGGTTATGTTTATGTGAGCCATCTGTTGACCATTAAGAATCTAGCCTTACACTATCATTGAATAAAATTATTTCAACTTCAAATTAATAATTCACTACGAAACAATAACTGCCTTTTGTTAATGGCTACCGGTAATTTTAATGGAGAAATTTTTGTTAGTTAAAATGAACACAATAGGGTTTGAAGGGTTTTATGGCATGAAATGCCCATACTGATCGCTAAGGAATTAGGTTTAGTGACAGTATCATTGATTTATTATTACATTTTCGGTTACAAATGCGTGGTGTTGGTATGAGCCACCTTGTCATTATCGTTAGATTAGCATTAACAATTTAAAAGTCAACTGTGTAGGGGGGGGGGAATTAAAAATGATTTATACGACATGTACCAATGACTATCAAGTCTTATTTTGATGTGCATGTTTTTCTCCAAATGCAAGCTGGTGAGCCTTTATTCTGACCACATGTAACAGTGTATCACCTTGGATGGCTGGGCGGTCCAGTGGCTAAAAGGGTAACCCAGAACAAACTAGGGCAGTCAGCTCTGTATAATGTAGTGGGCTTCGAAAAATATAATACAACACAAAATATCTAACATCAGGACTGATTTATGATTGTGTGTCTTGATATCTGAAAGGTTTTATGATATGGAATAAATTAATAGAATGCTATATGTACATGTTATTTGAATGTGTAAAGTAAACCTAACAAATTTGAAATATTAATTTTCATACATCAGCGTTCTAGAAGACAAAAGAGAAGGAATCCTGAAGAGGAGGCGAAAAGCTGGATAACAATTAATCCTGGTGCCGACCCAGATAAATTCGATGTAAAGCATGTTAGTGATGCTATAGGTAAGTTCCAGATAAGAGTTTGACTACCATGATGACAAAAAACAATTCGTAAATGATTTGTTCTGAAGCACAGCAGGCCGCGCCAATAGGGGGCAATGGCGTAGCTAGGATTTGTTTTGGCGGTGGGGGCGTTGCTTTTCTTTGTGGGGGCAATGTTTTTTAACTAATTAAATGTATCTGATTTTGTTTATGGGGGGCACCTAGGGTGGCAATGCAAATGTTTATTTATTTATTTATTTATTTATTTATTTTTTTTTTTTTTTTGGGGGGAGGGCCTATATGCAGCACCCCCAATTTTGGGGGACGGGGTGCTGAAATATAACTGCACCCCTTCTTTGTTTGAATCATAAGAACTCGTCTAATTACTTGAGAAACCTGAATAATCCATTATACTTTACTCCAATCATTGTTGAATTCTATTTCGGCATTATGCTCTTCTAGTTGTACCGTAAAATACATAACTT
This sequence comes from Marthasterias glacialis, assembly GCA_911728455.2. Lineage (NCBI taxonomy): Eukaryota > Metazoa > Echinodermata > Asteroidea > Forcipulatida > Asteriidae > Marthasterias > Marthasterias glacialis. The sequence continues at coordinate 72,607 of CAJVRT020000008.1, read as the reverse complement.
TGGACAAGCCGGCTGCGACATGCATGCTATGCCCTTTTCTGATATTGCTAGAGTCCCTGCATGCACTAAACCCTGATGAACACTAAATTGACTCTGTATGTATGTCGGCTAAGCCTTCAAGTTTTTCAGTGATTATAATCTGGTTCCCTGACCAAGATTCTCTGATGACTCTTGCTAAACATTAAGGTCAGATAATGGCCATATTTAAAAATAGAGCAGGATGCAACATACTCATTACTTGTCACCAACAGTGGACAATGTCATTGGATATAAAATGAAAAGCCGATGTTGTGTTTTGTTTACTTTAATTTAAAACCTCAGTCCTTCTGATTTGAAAACCTTGGGCATGTGGAAAAAGCGCACCTGGCTTTTTGTAGGGGTGTGATTAGCGGAGTTCCAAATTTGTTGTACAGGGTGGGGCTTAGACCATGGCTTGGTTTACAGTGTAATAGCCATGTCAAGAGCTCACAGAAAGGGGTCTAAGGCTGTTCTAAGAAATTTCACACTTATCAGTTGTCCACACATTTTTTATGCATCCTTGTGGAGACATCTATTGTTCTTTCTTTTGTCCCTGTAGTTAACACTTTCTCATAGACTTTGTACACAAAATTCCTTGTGGAGCACACTCCCCTTTACTTTCCCTTTTGTAATATTAGGTTTGCGGTAACACCATGTGATAATATCTACTAGCTGTGTAGATTGTTCTTAAAGAACTAGCTGGAATGATCTACTATCGTGGAGTAGATTTTTCAGTCGGAGGAGACTTCTGTGTTCTTAAAGAACTAGCTGGAATATACTACTGCCGCGGAGTAGTTATTTCGGAGGGAGGCTTCTTAGTTCTGGCCTGGACTACTACTTTAGCTAAATGAATCGAGGGGACTTCTCGTAACTTCACTGCCACGGAGTGAGTTTTATTTGGTCTGAACGTTTCGACTAGCTTGCTGTAGTCATCTTCAGGAGACTGAAGAGTATAATAAGATGCTTGCCTATTTGTAGAGATTCAGAGGTTTCAGTGCAGCGTCATCGCTTGTTGTGATTGGTTCTCCTCAAAGGAGAAATGTGGTTGGCCAACTCCAAACCATTGTGTGGGTTCCCCATTGTGTGTGGTTGCCCTGTGCGTTGGGGTGTATCAGTAGACTGTGGGATGTCAGTGGAGTAGGATGGCAGGATTGTGTGCCAAACACTGCTAATGAAATAGCCAATCACAACAAGCGATGACACCACACTGAAACCTCTGAATCTCTATAAATAGGCAAGCATCTTATATACTCTTTAGTCTCCTGAAGATGACTAGAGCAAGCTAGTCGAAACGTTGAGACCAAATAAAACTCACTCCGCGGCAGTGATGTTACGAGAAGTCCCCTCGATCCATTTAGCTAAAGTAGTAGTCCAGGCCGAATTTCCTACCCCGCCCAGGTTGAACTTTAGCAGGACAGTTCTTTTCAGAACTAAGAAGCCTCCCTCCGAAATAACTACTCTGCGGCAGTAGTATATTCCAGCTAGTTCTTTAAGAACACAGAAGTTCCCTCTGACCGAAAAAACTACTCCGCGGCAGTAGTATATTCCAGCTAGTTCTTTAAGAACACAGAAGTCTCCTCCGACCGAAAAATTTACTCCGGGATAGTAGATCATTCCAGCTAGTTCTTTAAGAATAATCTACACAGCTAGTAGATATTATCACATGGTGTTACCGCAAACCTAATATTACATTGATTCCTCACCATGCAATGCCTCAAATCCCATATACTTTCCCTTTTGTTATAAGACTTTATAAGGCAGTAAATATGAGGGCACCAGGTCACCAAATCCAAGGCTCTTAATACCAAGGCTTTTCAACTGTTTTGGCAAAAATCTTCCTGATACATTTAAAAACTGTCATTGAGGATGTCAGTGTGGAATAAATGTTGTATTGAATTGAGTTGAATTGAGACCATAGTGAGGTAAAACTTTTTTCCACCATTATTGCAGCATGTAACATATTTTGCACTAAAACTTTCACAGATGCCACACTGTGTTTCATAAAGGTTGCAAAAGACATTGCTTGCTTTGACACCATGATGTTAAACAGTTGTACGGCTTTAATGTCAGAGTTTTAGTGGTAGGTCAGATTAACTAAAATCTAAAGACCCTTCTCTTTTTTTCCACAGGAAGGGGTTTATTTTGCAAGAAAGACATAAAAATAGACAAAAATGATTTCCTGGTAGAATACCGTGGAACAATCTTGAAAGAAAAAGATGGCGAAGAACTTGAAGACCAGACTTATGTTTTCTACTTTCGGCACAATGAAAAAGCCCTATGGTGAGTTTGGACAAAATACTATTATTGATTTATTGCTAAAACAATGTGAACAAACACAAAGCTGTTCTGTGTTGTTTTACTTTGAATAAACGTTCCAGAGCTTTAAAGTGAGGCTGACTTTGAGATAGACCCTTGACCACTGACACCTGGCCCTATTTTGACTTAAAGTGTGCCTAAAAACCTAAGCCTGATCTTGAATCTGATACTGACTAATAAACTTGTTTTAAACCGAAGCCTCAGTCTGACCATAACTTTTACCTTCATTCTTACTGAACCATGCACTATAGGACCCTAATTTTTACCCTGGTCCCTCCTGGTTCAGGAGGTATGATTTTTTGATTTGAACTTCTTGTTTGGACCAAAAAGAAAGGTCAAAGTGGGTCAACTTTTTGAATAAAATGTCAAATGTGCAGAAAGCTACCAGATGGCACAAAGATTATTACTTTATGACATGTGTTTCAGAAAATATGATTTTTATAATTTGAACTTCCTGTTTGAATTGAAAGGAAAGGTCAAAATGAGGTCTCATCTTTTTCACGATGAAAAAAATGTGTTTTTCATGCTTAAAAATTTGATAAGGTACCACATGTATGTAACTTATCCCCCCATCCAATTCCTTTTGAAGAAAACCCTAAACGTAGGTAGGAATTTCATCTACTGGTCATGCACAAATCCAATGAGCTTATTTTATTTCCTTAAAATCCATTGGCAGCCAGAAATAAGAAAAAGAAGAAAGTTTTTAATATCCATTGAAATACGGGAAGCATTATATATTAGTAAAATAACAGTATTCTTAATTTAGGGTGTGAGAAAATTGTCAGGAGCCTCAAACTTGGGCCTTTGTGGTTCCCAGTCAGTGGCACTGTCCATTGCGCTACGACTAAGTGGAAGAATTTTACATCATATTAATTTGTGTCTTAGAGACTTGTGTCTGGGTATATATATCGAAAAATTTGCATTAATTTTATTCAGGTTGATGATGTAAATTTTGGTCCATATGCTATTGTATTAAAAACGTAATTGTAACTTTTAAGTCTGCGCGATTCACAAATATTTCTACAAAGAAAAGTGAAAAAATATTCATTAATAAATTGACCCGTGCAGAAAAACAAAGTAATGTCATTGTTTTTGACAAACTGATCTGTGGTTATCGTTACAAGAGCGTTGGGCCTACACTCCCGTTAACGTCAACCTTGCAGGTCTCCACAGAATCTTCACCCGTAATACACATAAAAATACTTTTTGACATATGGTGGTCTCAGGATTCATCTCATTATAAGTAACTCAATTAATTAATGATGTTAGGCTTATATGTTTTTCAATATTTTTATGATATGATATATAGGATCCAACTCTTTCATATTAAGCTATAAGTATGACTTTAGGAGAGAACAAAATGCCTGTACAAATCCTATGGGACTTTGACGGAAGGAAAGAAAAAGAAGAAAAACAAATACAAATCTTGACGAAAACAGTAGTATTGTTTTACTTTTTCTAATTTATCATTATACCGTATGGAAAGGTTATAGGCCCTAAGCCTTGAAAAAGTATAAAGTAAACATTATAAAGGGGGCATACACATTTCCTATCAGTGTTATTGCTGCAGACTATAGGGAAACCGTAAAAATTCTAACACCAAATGGAACCACAGTTCCATCAAAGTTAAACAAGTCCTGAGGGGCAGATTATACTACATGATCATCAACTTAAAGTCACTGGACATGTTTGGTACCCAAAATATATATTAGCATAAAACTTATCGGTAACGAGCAACGGAGAGCTGTTGATAGTATAAAACATTGCGAGAAATGACTCCATCTGAAGTAACGTAGTTTTTGAGAAAGATTATTTCTCATTTCTGAATTTCTCAGGCATCTGAAAGCACACAAATTTGTGCAACAAGGATGTTTTTTCTTTCATTATTTTCTTGCAACTTCGATGACCAATTGAGCCCAAATTTTCAGGTTTGTTATTTTATGCATATGTTGGGATACACCAAGTGAGAATACTGGTCTTTGACAATTACCAAAAGTATACACTACATGTAATAATAGACCTTTTCAGACTATCACGTCCGATCTGTGTCAAAATCGACACGGGGTCAACTCTTCAACACGGTTCAAATCCGCTCTGCTCACACTAGCCCTGCGTCATCAGCTTGTGGGTTACACGTGTAACTTTCAACCCAAGTATTGTGCAATCTTTCACACTCATAATATGGAAAACTTCCGGACATTTGCTCACTGAAGCCCAGCACGCGTGGTTTAACACGGGAAACCCATGGCCAAAAACGGCTCTCCCCTCGAACTTCCCCCTGCTAGCGAAAAGTGCTGCTATGTATCTAACCAGATCGCTCAGCATTTGAAAGTATAAAGCATCCCCTTTTGGTATGATATATTTTCTTAATTCACGCAACTCGAGAAAATAGGGCCTTTTTTGATTAAAAACTTGCTAAAAATACTCAAAAGTGTAAATTCCTATGGAGGTCAACTCAGTTTTCCGAGGCTTCGCTCACTAAATTGAACGGCAACGCTGTTCCTTTCCTCTGACATAACTGGATCGCACGTCTAAATACACTATAGAAAATTCTCTTTCCAGGGATATAAGAATAATTTTGATTGGTCTAGAGGAATAAAGGGCTTTTTTTCGATCCAATTGTTGATCTCCTTTCATCTGACGACGTGAACCCGTAATGAATATGTAGTAGTAGCTTAGTCTGGTTCCATTGGTTATCCGTATGCAGGCAACGAACACACTTGTTGTTTTGGGAACTAGCCCGTATCACACACGCTTCCGTCCACGTGAAACACAAAGCCTGTATTCGTTTCTTAGTCGACCAAATATACTGCTTGAATCTCAGATTTGTTTATTAGTGAAGGGATTTTATGAAAGGATATATGTTCTAGTTCCTCTTGTGATCACTGCCATAATTTAAATTTGTCTAAATATCCAGCAATAAGGTGTAAAAATTGAAGTCTTCTCGTTGGATCAGTAGGATCACCTCATTATTTTTTAAGAGGGGTGAACTTTGTGTGACGGCGTGCATATCATATCGACTGCTTGGCCTGATATTGTTCCTAGGAAGAGATAGATCTAGATCTCTGAAGATGGGACGAAGGTAAAGACAGTTTTTTCTACACGAGCATTACATACTCTAAGCCTATCACTTGAATCCTTTGTGTATCCTTGAATACCTCCACCTTTATTTACCCCTTTATCCGAAATGGTTTGACCCTATGAACTGCTACTGCTGTGAACTACATGTATATTCATGTATGTGTGAGTGTGTGCACACACGCGGTGTGTGAGAGCAGGGGCTTATTTTCTGTCCAAAATGGGGTCAAAGTTTTCCATATGCCAGGGTCCTATACATGTACAAGGATCCTATTTTAACTTGAGCCAGAGTAAATGTTTGTGACCTGACAAACACGAGGTGTTCGGGAAATCAAAAGCATATAAAGTTTCACTAATAAACGATGTGCATGTTTCTTAGAAAACTTCACCTTTAAGCTGACTCTACGTGACTTTTGATGTCATCATTTAGAACAGGACCTTACATTGTGGAAGTTACACATCCCAACTTGAATACATGCAAAATTTCAGCTTGATCGCACATTTTTTCCTGTCAACATAGTTTTGTGAAACTGCCCCTTTAAGACGACGTCTGGTGATATTTGATGAAGTCACTAGAACAGTACCTTAAATTGTTGATGTTACACATCCTGGCTTGAAAATACATGCAAGGTTTCAGCTTGATCACACATTTTTTTCCTGTGTATCTTTGAAAAGTGCACCTTTGAAAAGTGCACCTTTAAGGTGACGTCATGTGACCTTTGATGACATCATCATGATGCGGCCTCAATTTGTTGATGTAACTCATCCCGATTTGACTACATGCAAAGGTTTTTTTTCCTGTTTATATAGATCTTGTAATACTGCACCTTTAAGGTGGCATCACATGATACTTGATAACTTTGTTAGAACAGGTACTCAAATTTTGGATGTTACATATCCTGCCCCCTGATTTCATCAAACTCATCGCAAGAAGCAATGCATCAGAGGGTTTGCAATGTGTCGCACACTTGAGATACGTTCTGCAATCCGTTTCACCACGCACGTCGTAAGCGCAACGACTCAAAACTATTTTAACTGTTAATAAAAACAACCTTTTGGACGAAGCTGAACTGCTAAAGTTGTGTGGCTGTTTTGTGTTGTATACAACTCGGTCATGAAACAGTCATGTATATAGTTCATTCAAGATGGCAGACACTCCGATCAGTGCCATTCCATGCATCGGCGAGAGATCATGGAAAATGATTGGAGGAGAGTGAAATGTCGTCTGCTAAAAGTACAAAATTTGATTTAGGTCTAAGGAAAATTTTACCCAACAATAATTATGCTTAATATAAAATAATAGGGGCCATCATTGAAAATTAATTAACCCTTTCGTTACCAAATTGTGTTGACATAAACAACCACTGGTGACTGCATTGTTTGACCACTCAAGCGTGAAGCACACATTCTTACACAACAGAAAGCTTCCGTTCAAAGGCCATTTTTCCAAACTCTATTATCTCCTTGAAGATATTGTTTTACAGTAAAGTAAGTATAAAAAAATGTCTTACATATTGAATTTCCTTTCATTTGATCTAAAAGTCATTGAGATTGGCCCACAAACGTCCAAGTTATTGGTCTTTGTTTCCTCAGTGTGATCCATAAACTCAAACACTTTTTTGTACACAACCATATGGCGCTCCGTAGCTGTTTGGCATTTCAGATCTTTACACTCCGATTTGAAGGGATTGCATAATAGCAACCTCATGTTATTTTACCATCAATACAAAGATCCAATCTTTTTCTTTCCAATGATGGTAAGCTTGGGTATGGAGGGTGAACATGGACAAAACTACAGCTTTATAACAAACGGCCTTTGTGCTCAGGCTTGAATGCTTTTTTGTGTGTAAGCTTGGGCGACATAAGTCACCAATGGTAAAGAAGAGGAGGTATGAATGCAGTCGACTAAAGTCGCCTATGGTAAGGAAAGGGTTAAAAGCTTACCCTTGTGACACATTCAATGTCTCCATCATGACCCCTCTCGACGATTTGATTTGTCTGGTAAATCTATACCGACAAAATATTTCATCATCAGCAGTTAGACTGTCGAGAGGGTTAGTTTGGTTGCGAAACAGTCTCTCTCTACGCAATGCTCTTCCGGCTTCTCGATTAGCAAGCAACATCAACGCCATTTTGCATGCATTTGCGCGTTATCAAATGAAACATTGCATTCTTAAAACGACCCTTTGGGTAATCGTAACTTACGACGTGTTCTTCCTCGTTGTCAAGGAACTTGCGATGTATATATGCATTGTAACTTTGATGAAATCGTTTTTATATGCATCGCAACTTAAGACGTGTAATTGGTCGTAGCGCTTCATGAAATTGGGGGCTGGCTTGAAAACATTCAAAGTTTCAACTTGATTGCACATTTTTTCCTGTAAATATAAATCTTTGAGAAGTGCATCTTTAAGCTGAGGTCACGTGATGCTTGATGATGTCATGATGATGTAATTGTTATATGAATATTGTCTCATTAAGGTTGTCTTATGATAGTGTAGGTTTGAAGTTGATCCTATGTACAAAAGTTTGGATTTTGGCCTGGTAATTGATTTTTTGAAGAACAAAAGCAAAGGCAAACTTTGACCTTCCGGTATGACCTGAAGTAAAGGTCAAACAATTTTTGCGTTATTTTTTCAAATGTTGCACCAGTCTTGAGTTTAAAAAACCCAGTTGAAATAACCAGATGTTTCCACTTTCAATTCTACCAATCCGGTAAACACCCCATTTCCGATGTGATTATTCCATTAAGTCGTTTGTATCTGTTTTAATGCATCTAATGTTTCTTTCCATTCTTATTGTAGTATTGACGCATCATGTCAGAGTTCTGGTAGAATGGCCAATGATGAATGGCAACATCCAAACGCAGTAATGAAGAAGATTATTGTAAAAAAGCACCCCCATCTGGTGCTCTTTGCGCTAAGAAATATAAATGGGGGAGAAGAAATCCGATACAATTATGGGCAGGCACATGCTCCTTGGAGAGGGAAGGTAAGTGCAAAGGCCATAGTCTTAATTATAAGATCATAATTATATTCTGTACACGACTTTGTGGTAAAGTTATTTTAATTGAGATTTCGATTGAAATCATTGTAGTTAGTAATAAGAATTACAGTGGTTTATGCATAATAATAATCTATGCTGTTTAACTTTTTGACAGCTCATTATTAGTTTCAAAGTTTTAAATGAGTGCTAATCCTGGTGACATATTATGGTGATCACGATTGTAGAATTAAATCTGCCCAAATGCTGAATAATGGAGGCAATTTTGTCATTGTGTTTGCGCAATGGAATTCTTACCCAAAATAAATATTAATTTATCAAAACCTTACTTTGCTATTTATTGTTTTCCACTTGACTGCCTCTGTTACACAAGTATACATGTTTATGTGTGCTTTATGTTATCATTTAGCCTCCGAGAATGACTAACGTGGAAACGTCAGGCCAATAACTAGGTTTTTTGCAAAACCTTACTACTGAGAGTTTTGTTAGGGTACAGTAGTGAAAGAATGGACGCATTATTTTTCAGCCCCACAATGTTAATTGACATGCTGCCTGTGGTGCCCACATTGTTTGACCATTCAAACATGAAACACATTTTTACAGAACTCTGAAAGCTTTTGCTGAGACGCCAATTAACAAACTCCTTTGTGATTGGCCATAAATATCGTGTTCTTGGTCTTTGTTTCCTCATTGTGGCATGTAAACTCATACACTTCTTTGTGCTCAACCATGTATGGCACTCCGTAATTGATGGCATTTCGGATCTCACTCTAATTTGAAGCGAGTTCATAATCCCAACCTTACAGTACTCAATGATATATTACACTGCATCTGCCACTTTGTGATATTTGTTAAATAATTTGGGACTTAAAAGTTATTCATTTAGCTCATTGCCGAAAAATATTGAGTGACACTCAATCAATTTTCTTAAGATTTTATTTCTTGCAAGATTTCCTGAATCAAGAAAAACACACTTAGAGTATTCTTATTTAATTTTCTAGGGAGTGACACGAGAAAATTTCATAATTGTTCTAAAATCAAGAAATTAAAATCTGATGCCAAGACTTATAGTTAGGTATTTTCTTAATGATATTAAAAAAATGTTTTCTTGAATCTAAGAATGTTATTCTTTTGTTGAAACAATGTTTTCTTATCTAACACAAGAGGTAAAGAAAATTTTTCTAGTTAAAAGAAAAAGTATTTTGCAACTCAATTAAGAAATTATATCTCAACATTATGAGAAAATGCAATTCTGATAATAATAAAAAATAAAGGATAACAAAATAGAAGATGATCTGAAATTAGAAACATCTAACTTTTGCAACATAGTGGCAGAGTCAGGGTAGACTAATGATTAATTTCACCTATAACACAAATTTTAAGTCGGAAATGTCTTTTCTGAAATTCGAACAAGGGCAATGTTCAGTTTTTTATTCAAATAATAAACCACAAGGGAAACTGATTGGGTAATATCAAATGATTTGGGGTTGAATAAAGAAAAGTTGATTAGAGCGGGATTTGAACCAACGACCTCCGGATTAACATGCCGGCGCTCTACTAACTGAGCTATCTAGCCCCATGTTGGCGGTCTCCCCATTTTGTCAATATCTTTGTTCGGGGGTGCCAGTCAGAAGCCATACAACCGTTAACTGCCGTGTAGCCAGAGATCAGACACAAGTTTACGGTACAACCTGGGAAGCGGCAGCCAAGGGATCACCTTAAGGGGGTGCGACTTTTTTATTTCAAATGTCAAGAAATAAACCACAGGGGAAACTGACTTGGTAAGTTTTAAATGATTTTGGGTTGAACAAAGACAAATTGGTAGAGTGTCAGCAGTTGGTCAGAGGTTGTTGGTCCAAATCCTGCTCTATTCATTTTTTCTTTGTTCAACCCCCAAATTATTTAAAATTTATCCAGTTAGTTTCGTGACCCTCCATGCCTCTTCACAGTTTATTTCAAGAAATTTCTGGATTATTGTTTTAGGGATAGTCTGCAGTGTATAGTAATTTTTAATTTTGGTGAGTATACTTTTTGGGTCCTATCAGCATGATCATATCGATCTATTTCTTCAGTTTTATTTATTTTTAACAATATAATTATTATTATTATTGTTGGTTTATAAACATTAAATTTGCAGCCCGAGGGCTGAATTGCATGAAGTTTACAGTTTAAAAAGTCTTAAAATGCACACTTCTAAAAAGATAGACAACTACAAACAGTAAGCATGTTCAAAAGAAGAATGAATAAATTAAAAATATAACCAAAGACATAAAAGACATTACGAAAGATAAATAACAATCAAAACACACATTGCACAGCCTACACTCCTTACCCCCCCCCAAAGCAAGACAAGAGGATTCATTCACTTAAGGTGTCGTTGAGTAATCGAGTCAGGTATGGAATGGGACTGTTTTTGAATCTATTTGTGTGAGCATGAATTCTATCTGATATACGGATTGATGTAAGGGTCATAGACTGGCATCTGTTAGATTTGGGAAACCAGTCTTCAAATTTGTTTGAGCGGTATGTTTAAACAATGAATTTTTTACATAACTGCAAACGCTGCTTACTCAGGGATTCCAAGTTTAAAACATTGAGAGCTTGGCAGTAATTATTGTAAGCGAGTCCTAAAATAATACGGCGTTTGCGTTTTTGGATATATTCAATTTGATTAGACTGTGCTAATGTCAAAGATGTTGCCAGACAGGAGTAGCATATTCTAAAATAGAACGGATGTAACTCTTTTAAACAATAACCAGTTCATTAATAGTTAGACCAGCAGTTTTTAAATTTCCGAAACATGAACAACTTACGATTCGATCTGACAATTAAGTCCGCAACGTGACTGTCCCATTTTAAATTATTTTGGAGAGTCACTCCCAGAAGAAATTAAAAAGATACTGTAACTGCATGTCAGAAATAATATAGTAAGTAGATTGAATGGGGTCTTTCCTGCCAAAGTAAACCTACAAAGTTTGACATTTAGTGGGATTCATTGAAAAACCATTGTTGTCTGCCCACTGATTCAAATTGTTGAGATCGAACTGTAAATTGCTTTGTTTGTCGAGTAATCTATTTTCCCCTAGCATCAAATCATGGACATATTTCCAACATTTACTAAAACCATCGTCAACAGCACTATTTCAAGTTTACTTCCCTGGGGTACTCCCCCTGAAAGAGTTTGCCATTCAGAAAAAGTCTGCTTGTATCTAACTCTCTGTTGGTGTTCTGTCAAAAAACTAACAATCCATCTAACAATGTTAGGGGAGACTTCAAGCTCAATGAGTCGTTTAACAGCTACCTGATGATTAATTGAATCGGAAGCTTTACTAAAATCAGTGAGTATCAAAGTACCAATATTGTTGTAACTATTAGCTCCAGAAACCAAGGGGTGGTAAATATCAATTATGGATAAATATTTCACAAATTTTGCTGTGTTTTCTCCTTACGTCAGTGAAGTATCAGTTTGTTATCTGAAGGATGTTAGATTGAGCAGAATAAAACAAAACTTGTGACAAAAGAAAGCTTAGCTACTACTGCTAGCACCACTTTTTTGAAGGGGCAATGGACGCAGTTTTGCTGTAGCAGTTACTCCATGATTCATGCTGTGACAAAATGTTACCACTTTATTTACAAGAAGTAAAAGTATATCTGATTCTACAATCAATGTTCTGGCCATTCAAGACAGAGAGAATACCAGTTTCCCATAACAAAAATCAATAACAAAATTCACAAAATTGACTCGCCACTCGCATTGAAATACAAGATGACCGACTTAAAGAAGCTTTGACAGCTAAAAAGTTTATATTTGGTCGAAGAAAGCAAATTAGCCTCTGTCAATAATATTGAAGTCAAAGATACAATATTAGGCTTACTCTTCGTTGACTTAATTGACCTTATACTATAAGATTTAATTTATAAAATGGAATTTTTAAACTAATTGTAGGCTATAATTTTTATAAGATTGATTCAGGATTAAGATTATTCAAAATGAACTACTTAAGTGACCAAAATGGAAAACAAACCAAAATTGGCTTATGCAAAGACGCAGGAATAAGGCCTGTCAAACGTTTGTTTGTATCAGCCCCACTGTCAGTACCGGGTCAAAATTAACAGACAGAATAAAAGTTTCAAGTCCGGAATCCTTACCTTTTTTTCTTAAACTTGAATTTACAACTTTATTAAAAAATTACAAATATTTGCACAGTAACTACGACTTAAAATTAAAAGCTCAAAAGACAATTTAACAAAAGTTAAATTAATATAAATTTCGTTTTTGCCCTTCACCAATGTGTGTTGAGCACTGCATATGCTTTTTGAGTCCTGCGAAAAAACTCCACAGGCAACTCAGGTGGGATTCGAACACACGACTCCCGCATGACTAGAGCAGATGTCTTAACCACTAGACCACCGAGCAAGCCCGGTGACGAAGGGCCAGTTCGAATCCAGTATTATTAGCGGCGGGAACCGCAAACAATTTAAATAGTTGTAATAATTGCATCGGGGAAATGAATATAAATTTCGTTTTTGCCCTTCACACATCGGTGAAGGGCAAAAACGAAATTTATATTCATTTCCCCCGATGCAATTATTACAACTATTTAAAAAGTTAAATTATCACTTGTTTCTTGTTTATTTAGAGTGGGGGGAATTGGGCTAATGAGCTTGGGAGTTAGAGATGGCACACACTACACAGGTTCAGAGATGGAGTTTTGAAGCTTCTTTTTCTGTACTCAGGTTATTATTTTTTTAGTCTGTAACTGTAGGATCAGGGCAGGCAGTGATACAAAAAGGAATTATTTGATTTACAGTTTTTACTTTGTTTACACTACTCAGCAACTGTGTAAAAACGTACGGCAGAAACAAACCCTTAAGTTAGGCAATTCTTTAGCACATACCAAAGCAACGCAGCAAACCCACCCCAAACAAAAGCACAGATCCGCCTGCAATATCTACACAACTGCTAAGTTTACATTTCATAAAATTCTGATTATCAATTTTGAAATAACAAAATAGCAGGACTTAAATATCTGAAAATTAGGCCTACATGAAATAAACCAAAACCAAAAAGCACATACTGCACATGGCCATGTTACATATTACGTATGCTAGCAGTACAAACACACCTGTGCTTCTCTTAACACCAAGTTCTCTATTTTATCTGTTCATACCACTTTTTCTAACTCCAAAATTCACTCTTTCCATAGCCTCTCAAATTCCACAAGTATCTGTAAACAAATCTATAATAATTTGCTGTAAAAATGAGATAACTCCCTTTGTAAAGATCTAAGTATAACATTGAGAAATAACAAGTTCAAAACTTGATAAAAATAAAGGCAAACTTTACCTGTAGAATCAGGGCAGGTAGTGGCCTCAAACCTGCTGTTACTAGGCAAATCTAAAACAGACGTAATTATGTAGTTTCTATCAGCTTACTTATTTGTTCTAATGATTAAATAAAGCTTCATTGACCTTTAAACTATAAACAAAATGAATTATTATTCAAAATTTAATAAAATGGGTAATTAACCAAAGTGTAATTTCTCTACTTTAACCATAATATTCATGAACTACATGTTGGGACACCACATTATACTCGGACATACTAAATAAACAATTGACAAAGAAGCTTGAATTTCCGTCACAGCTCAAAGCTAGATTTATTTGCACGCTTAAAAGTGTAAAAAGCGCTAATTTTGCAGATTTATTAATTGGCAAGGCCAGCCAGATACCGAACACAGGGCAAACTGGCTGAACAGACAAACAACACAACACTAACTGAAGACATGGACTAACCATGCACGACACTGTTCAGGACTACCATTGCCCCAAAACACATATAAAGGACTTTACCTCGAGTCCACCAACATAAATGACTCTACCGTGAGTCCATCAACACAAATTGTGGCCACACCAATAAGGGCTACCGTGCCCAGGATACACATATATAATTATATGGACCACCATTGTCCATACCCACATTAAGACACTGTAGGCCTACCAACACAGCAGAGTACCAACACAACAATACTTGAACACACTGGGTGACATGACCCAATTACAGGTCACCCACTGGACCTCCACAGTTGAACAACATTCATCATGAAAACGCACCTTGCCTTGTTAGTACACATCAAAACATTGTACATCAACAAACCAAATTAATGTATCTACTAAGTACGTAGTGTTTTGAGTTAGAATTGGTCCCCAAGCTGGAATCGTGCAAGGGGAAACACTAGCCCCGTCGGAACTGACAGGCACTATAATTCTAACATTACATAAAGTGAGAAGTGTAATTTAATATGATATTAAAATTTGAATTTTCAAAGTTGGCACGTACAGGTACACGTAGCCCTTGTAACCATAATAAATGAACCATAGTTCATGAAATCTCCCAAAACCATTAGTACTTCGGATTAATATTACCCGACCTGCTAAAAATTAACTTGTTTATTTCATGAATGCCAACCAAGCTTTGCGATCATTGGTTGCCCTGGATCCTTTAATACATACTATATGTCGATAGCTTCACGGCCCACAATGCTCATATACACGTTCTGCACGTATACAAACACGCAACGGCTCAATGCATCACGGCAGAAAAACTAGACTGGAAAACCAATCTAGTTTGCGCAAACTACCATGGAGTAGTTATACCGAGTATAAAGCATTTGACCGTTTACTCGATAAAATGAATTATGCAAATGAGATACATGTAGCTTTGTTTCAACAACTTGGAATCACATGTATAACGTATGTTTAACCTTGGTGCTGTTGCATGATAAAAAGAAACACATTTTGTTTGACCCTTCTGCTGTTGCATGATAAAAAAGAAATCTATTGTGGAAAGGATGTGTACTAGGCAAAAAAGTGGCAGCTATATTTGGACTTAAAATACAAAAATAAAATAGCATTCCATATTAAATGTAAGAAGGGAGCCACACATCCCTTACAGCTCTTCCCCGCCTAGGAGTCATCGTCGATTCAGGTATAAGAATCTAGAAACTGGGGGACATAAATAGATAAAAACCATAAACATCAACCTGAATACAATTCTTTTTTTTAATATCTTTATTTAATTCGCAAAAAGCAAACATTTCAACAAGGAAAAAAATGCAACTCTGCAAAAAGCAGAAACAGTCTATGACAATATAGGGCAAACAAATCTGGTAGCTGTCCACGTGTTTTCCTCACTGGATACCTCCTGGTCATGGATTTTTCTGTCGGTCCATCTGATGGGCCAGTACTTGGCACTGCTTGTTCAGGAGAAATGTCCGGCATGGTCACCACAGTCTGCTTCTGGTCATCCTCAACTGCAGAAAAACAAGAACTCTTCATTGATACAACCTGTTCCCCAACTTGAACATCTTGGAAAGAGTGGTTGGGATCAGCATGCACACTAGGAACAATATCATTGCTGGTTTGTTGACATGGTTGGTGGGATCTCACAAGAGGCCGGAGCATGTAGGCTATTGGGCATGAGGATTCAGAGGAATTGGATGTAGATCACTAGATTCATCAGAAGAAGACTTGGCCTGCTCTGTCTCTGGAAGCCATGGACAATGCTTCATGTGTGAGCGATGGACAACTTTCTCATACCCATTCTGTTATGGACAACATATACCGGCCGACCTTCGTAGGGCTGTTTGATCACCATGTATGGTTCAGCTTCCTTCCCAGTGGTCCTGGAGCTGGCACTGACCATGGCGTGCATGCCTTCGTATTAGGACATATTGACCTATTCAAACAGGTTTCTCAAAAACATGCCGGGCTTGAAGCGCCTGACGAGCTATAGCAGCTTGTTGTGTGCTCATAGCAGCTATATCTGCCATGCCAACTTAAGCGCCTTCTGGTGTTGAGTCACGTAGGACCGTGGATGATTACTTTTCCCCCTCTGTGCTTCCCTGCCCAAGACTTTGTGGGAATTGACCATTACGTCCTTACATAGTAGTCGAATGTGGTGTGTTGTTGTAGGCAAACACCAATGAAGCATATTAAAAACTCTGTCGCATTTGCTGTTCACTGATACTTTGTGGCATTTCACACGGGAAATACCCCATGCGTCATGTACCGCGCGTTAAATATGTCATTATAT
Source organism: Marthasterias glacialis (assembly GCA_911728455.2). Taxonomy (NCBI): domain Eukaryota; kingdom Metazoa; phylum Echinodermata; class Asteroidea; order Forcipulatida; family Asteriidae; genus Marthasterias; species Marthasterias glacialis. The sequence goes on along the minus strand of CAJVRT020000008.1, from coordinate 56,097 downwards.
TTTGAGATTGGAGTAGCATTTCACACCGTCTCTTTCTGGATTTTAATATTCAAAAGTTGCTCTTTAGAGTAAACTAAAATTTGTCGATAATATTATCCAATAAAACATTGTAAATTCTGTCAAAAAAGATCATGAAACTGTCGGTTTTCGTCTAGTTTTCCGCCTTCCACGCACGATTCACACACACATTTAAGACATTTTTGGTGGAGTCGGTTCACTAAATTCAACAGCGCAATTAAACAAACAGCCCTTCTCATCTGTCTCGGCCGCAGGTCTATTCTGTATAAAATTATGTAAATGTTCATGTAAAGTCTCTTTTGATTGATGTAGAAGAAAGTCTTGTAAATTTTGAAACCAATTGAAAGACGCGTTTCTTTTCAGAATGCTCAATGACTTGGTGTCCGGTCCCTTTGTGTACACGTACGTGTACTATGCATGCATGTGTTTCTATATGCTATCACTTCACACATGTCTTCAGTTGGATTCGTCAAATTCAACAGTTTTATCATCAACTTTACCTTTTTACTTAATGGAATAGTACAGATACCTTCAGTTGACATTATAGTGTCTTTTGGACGTGGTAAATTCGTTTTTTATTTGAGAAAAACAAGAATTTCCGAGGAAACTCCTTTGACAAGTTTTGCACAAACTCCGTACATGCAAGCTGCATGCACCAACGGGTGGAAGCTCCTACATTACGAACGTGTATGAATTTTACCAAACCATAATATTTTTGTTAAGTAAGCTTGAATTTTTTCTGAAAAAGAAATTCTGACAACTCATGGGAAGGTACTGTGTGTTGTTAGAAACTTCCGTCAATTTTGTTTGTAATAGTTTTAGATAATCATAGCTGAGTGTGCTTTTCAGTAAATTTTTTATATTTCTTATTAATAGCAGATTTTAATATTAGACTGATGTACCTATGTTCCCCATTCATGTGTATGTTGCATGATATGTTTCTTCCATTTTGGCACAGAAATAACAATAAATTAGTATTCTATTGTATGTTCATACAACGTAAAAGTGAGTTGTCTGATTTTCTTTGTGTAGAGCCATCTTTGGGCTTAACACCCTCGCGTATGCACAATGGTAGAGCCCACATGGACGTTGCTAGGGGCAACCCGTTCACTGCACAGAGTCTCGTACAGTGTCTTACACAGTGCTGTGTAAATCTGAGGCGAACATCTTTTCTGCTTATTCAGACCTGAAAGTTTTTAGTATGTTAGTATTCCGTCCAACATTGGTTTCTTCTGGTACGGGAGAGCTGCAATCATGTTGTGTAGTGTTCTGTTAAATTTTTCACATTGGCCTTTGCCAGCTGGATGGTCTGGTGTAGTCTTGGTTTTCTGGACACCATAAATCTGAAGGCGAAGAGGGGCATCCAAATGGTAGAAAGACGTGTTTCACAAGCGCTCTTGCAACAGTGACAGCTCGTTGATCTTTTGTTGGAATGGCCCAGGCATATTTGGTTAAAACGTCTGTGACTATCGTGACAATTTCCAGGCCATCCTTGGCCTCCGATCCTCCAGCACAGTGAAGTCCATTGCGAGTATCTCCATAGGGGCTGAAACAGACAAGGATGAAAATGGTGGTCTGGTCTGGTGTGTAGGTGGGTTACTAATGGCACAGCGCTGGCAGTACACCAGTCTTATACCTAACCAGTAGAATTGGGTCCATATAAGCCGCCAGGTGTTTTTGGGGCCAAAGTGCCCAGCATCATCATGGAATAGTAGACCAGCCAAGGAGTAAAATTTTACTTTGGACGGCATAGTTTGTTAATGGCTGGCATCCATGCTAGATATATTGTTCATGGTCTAGGGCAGACGAATAGGGCGGATGCCACCCTCAAATTTGAATTTTAAGGTCATTCCGGGGTCAAAAGGTCAAATAAGGTCAAAAACTTTGTTTTCAGGATTTTTGACCAATAATGATATTGTTGGATAGATCTATCCATAAAATGTATTTTTATTACCATGGTGACATCACAAGGCTGTCAAATGATGAGTAAAACTTTCATTTTGTGCACAAACTTATTGTGAAATGAAACATAAAAGTGCGATTATCTCGAAAAGTGTACATTTGTAAATATCAAAGTTACATGTACTCCAGATCTTTCTTGGAACATTTATTTTGAAAATCAATGGTTCTGATCAGTCGATAGACATCCCAGGCAGTTTTTAAAATCGTAATATTGAACAATTTTGGAAAGTTCGGGGCAGGCGCGGGGGGTATCCTGAAACTAGCTTTTGCTAAAATGGGTTTATCGGGTAGTGTCACTGTTTAGTAATGCATAGGCGTATAATGGACTACACAACGGAAGGCTATGGATTGTAACGACCAAAGCCAGTCATAAGACCTATTTATCCAGGAACATTTCCATTGACTTACATCATAAATGAGTACAATTGGCAATCAAGACACTATATTGGGTCTTCTGTTGCCTAGCAACCGCCCTTTAGAGATCTTTGAGATTCGTTACACAAATGAAAATGGGGCGTATTGGGAAACTTCTGCCTCTTTACAAAGTTACATTGCGCCCCAAAATGTATGGTTGGGCTTGAAATGTCTCTCTGACTTTTAAAGTGTTTAACTATTAGTAAAAAGTGAATTTTCAACTTGCAAACCATGTATGGTAATTACAAAATAAAAAGTGTGACACCTCAGAAAGAGGCTTTACATAGTGTATCAAAGAATGTTTGTATCAAATCGTTGGTGAATTTTTTTCTGTAAATCACACATGGTAATATAATTTTTAAAAACGCCAGTGCTTTATATTTTACAAATACTGTCAAACGTTTTGCTTTTGGCAAGGATTTGTTTGACTTTTTCTACTTTGGGAGGTGGCCAAAAAGTATAGTAAGAGTGAATCAACATGGCCTTAAAGGTCTACAGCTGTTTGTACACGAACGTCTGAATTTGCTAGTCTATTGACCAGCCGGGTTGCTACAGTCAATTGCGTCACATCCACAAGCATATGTGCACTTGAGGTCCTTTCTGAAACAGCTGCATCTGCCCGTCTTGCACTTTGATTTGCAGCCACAGGAAACTAGTTCTAGACAGGCATCTGGGATAGGGGGTAGTCTTGTCCATACAGCTTCCAAGCATCCAGACACCCTCTTCCAAGCCGCAGTGTCGATAGGCGGGGAAACGTCTATGTGCTCTCTGTCCGCATGCAACCATATCTTTGCCTGGTAGTTGGCACGTGCTGAGTGAAGTTCCAGTGCATCTCTTGTTGGTGCTAACATTTCTAGACCCTTATTTGCCTTACCAAAGAGTTGGAGCCTAGCATTATTGACGTTGGACTGCTCAGGGGTACCATATAAATGACACACAAACTGCTCAACTGGCGCAAGTTCACCATCACGCCCAATTCCCTTGACGAGAAGCGGTTGTTTTTCAAAGGTTTTCCAGCATGTCTTCTTCCTGTGGCCAGTAAATGAGGAGGTTGTATCACAGCCCGTTAGTGCGTGGAAGCTGAGAAGGTTGTCTCTCACAGGTAGTGAAAGTCGCCAATATATTGCATGTATTGGATAACACTTCCTCTGTTTTGCAGTTCCGGAGATCATCCACACCTCAGCAGCTTTTGCAGCAATGAAGTGCAGAAGGAGAAGCATGACATTAGTATCTCTGCATACAACAAGAATTCTTCGATATCCTTCAGTGATCGCCTCACACGCATGGAGTATTAGCCTGGTGTCAGCCTCCTCGTGATTTCCTTGAAGTTTTACATGATCTCTCCTGTTAGACCTGGCGTCTGTTGCATCGAGGAAACCGCCGCCTGTCACTATCTCGTGCCCTTCTGTTAGATATTTCTCCAAGATGGCTTGAGACAGGAACTTGGCTAAATCAGCCTTGTTCTCACCAGGGCAATAAATTGACTCCAAACCTGGAAGTGGAACATGTGGTCCATCGATAAGTTTACGAATCGGCTTTCTTTTCCCTGTGCGCTTGGATCGAGTTACTGCCTTGATTGAGCCTTCACCGATGTAACGATCAAATACCACATCAACTCGTGTTGTATTATCTCCAAGGTGTTTCGTCACTGTAGATATGAATACAGCAGCATAGTCACCAAATGTATGACATCCTTGAGGCTTCCCAAGAGCTTGGATAAGTGCATGACCATCTATCAGCACACATGTCTTCATGTCGTTCTTGGGAACTTCCGGTGATGTCTGTAGTCCTGACATTAAGATGTTGATTAGTTCCGCCTTTGGTGTCGAGTTCATCTCACCTCCAGCCTTGGCAAGAGACATCGGGATTGGGGAAAGCTCGTGCTGCAGAATATTCTCCATTTCCAATGGTCGGCCCCCAGTGGCAGCATTTAGTAACCTTTGCATCAATTTTCTGTCAGCTTTGATGGTCTTATGTATATTCTGTTTTGTAGAAACGTTTGCCTTGTATAGATCAGCAAATGTTTTTGAGTGATGTTTCGTCAGTGTGTCATGAAAACCAACAGTTTCCTCAATCAAACGTTGCTTCACATTAGTAAGAACACGCTGCTTCCCACGATCCTCAGTCGTTAGAAGATCGCTCATGACATCACTTGAGGCGGTGTCCCTGGTTGCAAGCGATACAAGAGGTATCTCGCTAACATCAGAGTCAATATCGCCATCGTCCCCTGCGACCATGGTTGTGTGTTCTCGAAACACATCAAATCTTTTCAGCTGTGTGACAAGCTTCTTCAAATCATCAATATCACGTTTTGTGCGGGATGGTAGACTATCAGAACGAGTGAAGACAGCCTCTTCCTCGTCATCTGATTGATCGCTCTGACCAAGTGATGCAGAATTTGTCTCTTGCTTGATCGTTCCTTATTATACCAATTATGCCATTTTGCATCTTGCATGTCTTGTTCATCCACTCAGTTGCCTGATCGGCAGAAACTTGGTTGAAGCGCCTTTTGGTCCTCTTGACCACAAAGTTCCCGTTTGTGAACTCAGTATGAACTTCTGGTGCTGTCGTTTCGAGGAGTTTCATATCCGCAAGAAATACAGGTCCCCATCGGGCATAGTTAGTGTGATCGTAGATGGTAAGCCATGGCAGCATTGCTGAAAATGCTTCTAGATGAAGGGTCCAGTTACCATCTCTCCGAGCCCTGATAAAGTCCAGCAGAATCTCCACCATCTCCATGTACGTAGACCATAGTCTGAAGTTTGGATTGTCAGAGAGATGCATGCTAAACTCCTTCAGGGAGTCTGTAATTGTGTTGCTGCTCATAAAGTTTGTAATTTCGCCAACTGCCTCACAAAGTTCGGTTCTGTGATTGTCACCTTCCTTGTCGAACAGTTTAGCCACAGTTTGGGCAAGCTTTTCAACTTCTACATCTCGTTCACGATTTTCCAACATCCATGACTCAAACATAGGCCATTTGATGTGCCACTGAGCCTCATACGTCAGCTGGTGTCCTCAAACAGCGCAATAGTAGGCCTTACCATCCAACATGGTATCAGTAGTGTTGGCTGCATAAACACCTGCTTCTGTCCATAGGTCATCAACGCCTTGCACTTTCCATGTGTTGGCCTACAGCTTTCAGGAAGTTGAAGCAGATATGCAGTCCTCCCATGAGAAAAATCACATTCTCAAACTTCGGATTTGCCCATCAGTTCTTTTCCTCTGCTGTCCAATGGCTGGTCAGCTGTGATGATGGTATGCTTTTGACCAATGTGCTTTGAAATGTCCATAAAGCGATTGATCACAGTGGTGAGTGTATCGTTGTCATCTGCTGGCGCCTGAAGAATAGGTAGCATCCCTGCTGTCGTCACGGTCATGACAGTGGGATCAACCAAACTGGTGGCCTCATTAAGAGCTAAAGGGCGGTTGCTAGGCAACAGAGGACCCTACATAGTGTCCAGAATTATCAAATTGTACTCATTTATGGAGCAAGTAAATGAAAATGTTCCTGGATTAATAGTTGTAACGACTGGCTTTGGTTGTTACCATCCATAGTCTTCCGTTGTGTAGTTCATTTTATGCTATACATTACAAAACAGTGACACTACTCGATAACCCCATTTTAGCAAAACCTTGTTTCAGGATACCCCCCGCGTCTGCCCGAACTTTGCAAAATTGTTCAATATTACGATTTTAAAAACTGCCTGGGATGTCTATCGACTGATCAGAACCATTTATTTTCAAAATAAATGTTCCAAGAAAAATCTGGAGTACATGTAACTTTGATATGTGCAAATGTACAGTTTTTGAGATAATCGCACTTTTATGTTTCATTTCACTATACATTTGTGCACAAAATGAATGTTTTACTCTTCATTTGACAGTCTTGTGATGTCACCATGATGATGAAAATACATTTTATGGATAGATCTACCGATACAGATCATTATTGATTAAAAATCCTGAAAATACAGATTTTGACCTTATTTGACCTTTTGACCCCGGAATGACCTTAAAATTCAAGTTTGCGGGTGGCATCCGGCCTATTCATCTGCCCAAGACCATGAACAATATATCTAGCATGGATGCCAGCCATTAACAAACCATGCCGTCCAAATTTTTTCTAGAGCTCTTTTTCATGTTTGGCTGGTCTACTAGAACCTACGCATCACTTCCTACTAAAGTAATGCTGGCAGAACCAGCTGGAACAGCTCCCAGGTGCTCACCTGGAGAAGTCACCTTGCGATATAAACTATGAAAATCATCTCCTTGAAATAGCTGTGAAATGCCATTTTGGGGTGAATTTCAAGGACATAATTAATTTTCAAGGTATTTTCCTCCTGTTTGATGTGGGAAACCAGGGTGAAAACGTTGTGAAAATGAATTAACTCCTTGAAATTAACCACAAAACAGCATTTCACTGAGTTTTCAAGGAGAAGATTTTGATAGTGATAGCGGCCTTTATCATACCCCAGAGTGGAATCCGCAATTTGATTGGCTAATCACTGACCTGATAAATCCCGTATATCATACCCCCAAATTCCACATCATACCCTTACGCGTTGTGCACATGCGCAGTAGTATACTTGCCTAGCAACTTGCATTTTACCAATATGGCATTTCAATGTCGGGAAAACACTGCCGGTTCCTGCATGAAAACGTAGATTTACATCCTTCGCTCAGGCAGAAATTGAAACAAATCGATTCAATGCGACTCCCCAGTAAGCACACAGAGGGCTAACAATAAAGTGTCTGCATGAAATGGGCGAAAAACCCTTGCCACAGCTGAGTACATCTGATCTTGCACAGGTTTTTGTCGCGTTCTGATACTATAGTACTGCAGCTCGGACTGTTGACGGACATGACAGATGTGTTTTCCTTGTATTATTTTCACGGTCGGGGATAAAAGTGTTTTATGGTATGATAAAAACGTTATTAGGTTCGGTTTAGGGTGTGATACGGACTATATCTAGTCTCGGAGTCTGTATCAGGCTCGGGCTAGCACCCTCGCCTGATACAGACTCCTCGACTAGATTTAGACCGTATCACACCCAACCTCACCTAATAACTTATAGTCTGTGACCGTTAATATCTCCAAGTCTTGAAGTACAGCAAGGATTTCTTGGCTTAGGTTTGCCCATTCAGCTCGGTCAGGTCTGCGTCCGTGTCTGACGGAAGTGTGTCACATCTGCTAGGACCGGATCTCCTCTTTGTGCTCTCTCATGATGTTCTGCTGTATGTCCTGGTAGACATCGGACACCACCACTCTGACAGGCTTCGATGTAATGAGCAAACGCAACTGGAAGTTCTGCATCTGGGGAATAACTGTCAAGGCATGCAAGAATTTCCGATGAATTGACTTCAACAGCCTTGGGCGAGGTGATAATATCATCAGCATCTCGAGACAATGCATCAGGAGCTTGGTTGTTTCTTCCTGGACGATAAGAGAGATCATATTGAGAGGAGCTTATTTGCTGCATCTACTTCATCTCAGTACATCCAAAATTGGCCTTGTCAATGAAAAGCAATGGATGATGGTCAGTCACAACTACACATTTATGGGAGAATAAAACACCTCCGTGATTGCTCACTTCACTGCCAGTAGTTCCAGTTTAAATGCACTATAGGGGCCACTCCATTCTGCAGGTCGTAGTGTTCGTGAATCATACGCTATCATGGCTATTTCCATCAGTGTCCTGCTTGAACAGAATTGACCCAGTCATATTGCGCTGGCATCTGTCTCGACACGGAACTTTTAAAAGAAATCTGCATACGAAAGAATAGGAGAAGTGGTGACGCAATCAACAAGTTGGTGAAATGCTTGTTTCCCAGCCTCATCGAGGGTGATTGGGCAGTTGATGGGCTTGATACTTCTGCGCTTCTGCTTCTGATCACCCTTTAAATATGGGAAGAGTGGTCCTGCTATGGATGCATAACCCTGGATAAAACACCTACAGAAGCAGTGAACCCCAAGAACGCTCGGACACCCTTCACGGCTTTGATCTTATCGGGGTCTACAGCAACACCACTGCTGGAAACTCTGTGTCCCAGGTACTGAACATCCTTCTTCAACAGGTGACATTTGGCTGGCTTCAGCTTAAGGCCATGGTTTCGCAGCTTGGCAAACACAGAATCGAGGTGAGCTAGATGGGTTTCAAAATCTGGCGAGTACACAATTATGTCATCCAAGTAAATAAGGATGTCATCGAAACACTGCTCCCTAAGACATTGTCGCATTAAACGCTGGAACGTCGCAGGTGATTGGATATAGGCCAAAAGGGAGACGCATGTGTTCAAATAGCCCAAACAGCACTGTAAATGATGTTTTTTCTATGTCATCAGGATGTACAGCTACCTGGTAGTATCCACTGGTCAAGTCCAAGACACTGAAGAACTTCGCTGCACCAAGGGCCTGCAGGGACTCTTCTATTCGGGGCAAGGGAAAATAGTCACGATGTGTTAGCTGATTAAGTCGACGGTAGTCCATGCAGAGACAAATGCTGGAATCCTACTTCTGGACCACTGCGGATGCCCAGGGGCTGCCACTCTCTCTCACAATCCCTTCCTCTAGCAATCTATGGATACGGTCTTGCACTGCCTTGTACTACGTTGGAGGAAGAGGTCAACAGGCATGAGAATCTTCCGGTTTAAACCAGAATTCTGTTCCCTTTCAAATTTGTGACCCGCTACAACGAAATGAGGGTTCTCCCCAAGATTGACTTTTTGAGTTATGCATACCACCCGAAAGAAAAAATCACACGTTTCGAATAATTACAAAATTATGATAAGGCGACATTCCTAGCCCGAAATGAGGAGGAATTTGCGACGATGTTTACACTAAATTTTACGACCCGTTTTGAAAAAGTTTTACGAGGAAAATAAGAAAAAAATGTTTGACGCGATGGGTCCCACAGGGCGGTAAATTCAAAATGCGAGTTTCGCTCCATTATAGTGCGAGACAGCTTGTCGTATTCAAGTTCAATGGCTCAATCACATTCCGGGGGGATTGCACACAAAATCCCCACGCCTCTCCACAGCACGCCGTGTTGCATACATTCACACACGGATTCAACGGTGTTGACTCGAAGATTTTCCATTAACAATTTCCCCATGTAAATTCCCCATGATGTGAACAAGATTTTTCACCCAAAACATAGTCATTACGTGAAACTCCCATTAGCCAAAAAGTCTGAATTGTACTCACCAGTTTCTTATCAGCTGTTATCAGTTAGGTAATTATAACATAAACACTTTCCCCTGCCACCTTCACTTATCCAAGGACAGTGACCACAAAATGGGTTATCACCCTATCAAGTACAGCATGCATCTGGTGTCTGTGACTGGCTGCTGGTGTCATATTATGGAAATGTTGAAGAGCTTGGAGGAAGCCTGACTCTTTCTTATTTAATTTCTCAAGAATTATATGGTCAATTTTTATGATTCAAAGCTGCTTGTATAAAAACTTTTGTCACTTTTCCAAATTCTTACGATCAATAACAAGAACATGGAAAAACTGTGAAGCCAATTTTTGTTAGTAAAGTCACAGGCAGTGGCACATTATACCACCTGTTCATGCCTCATTACATCTTGATAAGATAAGAGAGATCTTGCTCTAATTCAAACTGGTAGGTACTGACCCGAGTTTGTCATAGGCAAACTCGGGTCCTCTCCTAATGGACATTTCACGTAATGGTTTAACTGAAAGAGTATTCCTTTAGCGTTCATAATTATTTGGATTTGGGTAGACACAACTGAGTATTTAACCACCAATCTTTGAAGGAAACCGGAGCCTCTTGTTTATATAAACAACTTTGAGATAACATGGGTCACTGACGCCATTGCACATGTCTGGCAACAGACTCCGTTTCAGGTGATTGGATTAACCCACGATGTTGTGCTGGTAGCAGACTATGTCTACGCCGCCGATTTCTCAATGAAATCACGTGGGATGGGTCATGAATAAGTGATTACCATCGCTCACATAGCATAGATACAAGCAAACCAGTGCTATAAATAGACAGAGGAGTGTACGGCCATTCCATGCATGGGTAGATTGTTGCAATGCTATTTCGCAATGCGCAGCGATGTCGCTTCAAAGACCGTGAATTTTCGTCTCTTGGTAGTTATTTACAAACAATTTTTACAAATTTATGACATAAACATGATCCAGGAATCGTCCTTTTTGACATCTTTATCAATCTTTTAACGAAAAGGTAAGAAAACAGCTGGATTATCTTATGTTAAGTATGCCAGTAATTTTTTCATTTTTTTTTAATAAACAGTAAATGGACTGTTCTCTATCACGATTCTTCATGAAACCTAGTCACTCTTTTCTTGATTGATTTTTTTTCTCCTCATCTCATCTGGGCTGACCTTAAGGTTTGGCGAGAAGACTTTGTTCGTCTTATCCTTGTTGGCCTTGTCTAGGGCGTCTTTGTTCAGTCTCATGACCAGCTCCTCGCTCCTGTTGGCCAACGGAACCGCCTCGGTGTTGCAGGACGCCGACCCCGGACGGCCCGTCTCCGTCACAGGATGGATGATGAAAAAGGTGTTGAACCAAAAGTGGAACATGGATTTCTTGTCCTTGTGAGGGTTAAAACAGTCATAATAAAAAAATCATTCAATCTTGAAACTACGGTTTGTAGGTAACACCACGGTATGAGTCGTGGTGGTTCTGAAAAGAACAACCGGACTACCGGACTTTTCGATCAGTGTGCTCTGATTGTCTTCAGGAGAATTGCCAAACTCTGGTGCTGCATACTGCTGAAGTAATAAAAATAATAATAATAATAAAAATAAATAACAATACAGAGCATTTATTGAATGAGCATGATATATATATGAAACACAAATATGAAACAACATGTAAAACAAGAGAAAAATATAAACAGAACAAGCATTAACACATCAATTAAACAAATGAGTTAAGTCCGTTAAGTCTCAGTTGAATTTTGCTGTTGTTGGAACTGTGTCTGATTGGCTTTATATTGGTTCTTCTTCTGATCCAGAATCACGTTCTCCATCAGGTCCAACGATTCCTTTATTCTCATCTCATCAATAACTCATACTTTGTACGTCTTTTAATAGCAATGTAGAAGTTTTCCTCGTCTGGTTTCTTCCTCTTCCCACCCATCTGTGTAACACTAAAGGACTGTGATACCTTATTGTTTCCTCTCTTGGATGGTTTCTTTGCCTGCTTGTCTGTCTGCTAATCTCTTCTCCCCTGCGATCCCGTCCTGGGCATACACAAACTCTGACATCGATTAGCTGCCTGCCAAGAACATGACCATTGTTCTCCAGGGTGAATACCAGCTGTATTTGTCTCATCTTTAAACCACCAATACAAGACAAAAAGCACTTGAAGATGAGGAGGTAGGTGGTGCGCTCAGTGCTCATTTGAGGCATCTTGTAGTCCATGACTCAAGGAACTGTCCTCATTGTACACCGCCGAAGGTTCTAAGCATGTGATGATGTGCTGGGATGACGGTTTTGACTGGGGTCCAGCGTGGTTTAGACATCTTTGGACTTGTTCTTGGATATACTCTGGTTTCTTAAAGATGGGCATTGCCCTGAGATAATTTCCAGGAGGAGGCTCTGACAAGGTCTTAAACATCACAGGACACGCCTTATCCTTGTCAACGAAAAGTTTCTTTAAGCTAGGAGAGTAAGTTCAACTGACGCTTTTGGCAGCGGTAGATCTCAAATTCATACTCGCCGGGGTAATCCACATTGTTTGGTAAGGTTTTGGCGGCAGCACTAGTTGGTGGTGGGGTAGTGGTAACTTCTGTAGGATACTCTGTTTGGTCAGTGAGGGCTGGACCAGGGACTGTGTTGTTGGGAAACATATTGGGCTGGAAGGATTGGGTCAAGTAGACAGGGAGCTGTCACTCCAGCGAACATTTTAGTAACTGAGGCAGTCGAGCCAACTACATCAACCTCCGCTGGTCAGCTCGTAACAGTAGAGGCTGCTTGCTTAACTCCGGATGCGATTGCTGACTTCGATTAGGTCTACATTCTGGCTGTTGTTGTGTGTATTGTGGTGCTGGTGCTTAAGGTACGAATCCTCTGCCTCTTGGTTGATATCCGTCATTAACACGTTTCTGTAGGAGCAATTTTTGGCAAAGTGTCTCGGAAAGCCACATACGTAACACAGTCCCCTGCGCCCTGGATGGCTGAACCTGGGAGGTGCATCTGCGGAATGGTGAAACTGGTAAAGATAAGGTGAGCCCGTCTCTGAGGCGAGATGGTAGTTTGACAGGTAGCTACGAGGGTAGTTTGACAGGTAGCTTGACGACGTCTCTAACAGCCTTCACTACCTTGTCGGTCATCTGCTTGATGAAGGCCCCCAAAAGATTGTCTGTGGTATCTCCTAACTGCATGGCGGCTTTGTGAGCGGTAGAGTTCATGGTTGCTCTAGAACTTGAATCCTCTTGTCCTTCCCGCCTCAAAACGTGCTCGCGTAGTTCCCTGAAAGATTTTACTGTACCCCCTTCATACATGTCCCTGCATGTATTTCTGATGTAGGTGTTACTCAGTCCCTCTATAAACTGCTCTGTCAGAGCCGTGTTTGGGTTGGAGTATAGTTTCTCATACCGTCTTGTGAGTCTGATGAAGCTGGAGTTCTCCAGTGGCCAGCTGCTCATCATAGGAGTTCTATATGAATGTCAGTACCTCCCCTACTGTCTGCCCAGCAGCCAATAGAGCCTTGAATTCTCCCTTTGGTATTCCACGCAAGTAGTCAACCAGAAATGCACCCCTCTGTATGACATGTATGGAATACCACTTGAAGGTGTCCTCAACGGATGTAATAAAATCGCGCACATCACAGGGCTTGCCATCAAAGGGAGTAATCTTGCGTTCAGGAGCCACCAGCTGGGTGCGAGGGTTGGCCAACATCTCTAGCAATTTGTCTGTCATCGTAGGGTGAGTCTCAGATGCAGGGTTGGGGGCCGGCATCAGTACTGTGAACTCATGATCTCCCTAGCCATCTGGAGTTGGGCCAACAAGTCCATTTTGGGAGGGAACCACAACTTTGCTGCCATCCTCTTTACTGTACAGGAGTCTCTGTGCATTTGGGTGTTCGGGTAGTACCTCGAGCATGAGGGGCCCATCCTCTGATTTTAAGGGGAACTGGTGTACACCTTCTATACCCTTTACTTTGATGTATTTTACCATTCTCACAAGTGTTTTTTTTATCTACTTTATTCTTATTTATTTTTGTTATTACTTGAATTGGCCCTTTATAAATATTCCCTTTAAGCAAAAACATAGCTGTAATGTATACACCATTCTTATATATATTTTTATTTTATTACGCCTAAAATTCCCTTTAAGCAAATACAGGTCTTTATTAAATCTTCAAAGTCTAAAACAGAAAAGGAAAATAAAACTCAACTTTGTTGTTACTCTTTTTATCTGGACTATTCACCTTAAAACATAACTTTAAAGATGGTTGCAAAGCAGTCAACAGGCAATATTAGATTTCAGATAGGGAAAAAACACTTTCAACCAACAGGCACCCTTTCAAATCTTAAAGGATACAAAAGTATGTTTACACAATATAATTTTATTCCAATCTGCCTTATTTAATCTTTACACCAGATAATAAATCAACTGTTTTGTTTTTGTTTAAATGTTTCACATAAGCCAACTGTTTATAAGTGTAAATGCCACTTCCTACCGATACAAGACTTGAAAAATCTACAGCTTTTTGGGGTTCTTTGGCTGGCTTGCACCTAGACTTGCTTGCTTGATCTACATCCACCTATCCTGCCAGCTATGCTTGTAGAGTGGAGAGAACTGGGCTATTGGAGTTAAGGATGGCACATAGGTTCAGAGATGCAGTTTTGAAGCTTCTTTTTCTGTACTTGTAATATCTACTGCGATTGAATATATATAAAATAATGTGACTTATCTGAGACAGTATTGAAGCTCACTTGTGATGCTGTGGTTTATTCACAGAACTCTTACGGTCAAGTCAAAGGTTATACGTTGTTTTATCAGCCAGAACACATCGAGTATTGGGAGGTGACTTGTGAGGGCGCACTATCTTAATCACGTTATTCGTGCCTATACGAATGAACACTACAGTACTCAGGTTATTATTTTTTTAGTCTGTAACTGTAGGATCAGGGCAGGCAGTGATACAAAAAGGAATTATTTGATTTACAGTTTTTACTTTGTTTACACTACTCAGCAACTGTGTAAAAACGTACGGCAGAAACAAACCCTTAAGTTAGGCAATTCTTTAGCACATACCAAAGCAACGCAGCAAACCCACCCCAAACAAAAGCACAGATCCGCCTGCAATATCTACACAACTGCTAAGTTTACATTTCATAACATTATGATTATCAATTTTGAAATAACAAAATAGCAGGACTTAAATATCTGAAATTAGGCCTACATGAAATAAACCAAAACCAAAAAGCACATACTGCACATGGCCATGTTACATATTACGTATGCTAGCAGTACAAACACACCTGTGCTTCTCTTAACACCAAGTTCTCTATTTTATCTGTTAATACCACTTTTTCTAACTCCAAAATTCACTCTTTCCATAGCCTCTCAAATTCCACAAGTATCTGTAAACAAATCTATAATAATTTGCTGTAAAAATGAGATAATTCCCTTTGTAAAGATCTAAGTATAACATTGAGAAATAACAAGTTCAAAATTTGATAAAAATAAAGGCAAACTTTACCTGTAGAATCAGGGCAGGTAGTGGCCTCAAACCTGCTGTTACTAGGCAAATCTAAAACAGAAGTAAACATGTAGTTTGTGACAGCTTACTTATTTGTTCTAATGATTAAATAAAGCTTCATTGACCTTTAAACCATAAACAAATGAATTATTATTTAATAATTATTTAATAAAATGGGTAATTAACCAAAGTGTAATTTCTCTACTTTAGCAACCATAATATTACATGTTGGTACACCACATTATGCAAATATGATAGCTTTGTTTCAACAATTTGGAAGCACATGTATACAGTTTGTTTGACCCTCCTGCTGTTGCATGATAAAAATGAAATACATTGTTACAAAATCTATAGTGGAAAGGATGTGTGCTAGGCAAGTAAAAGTGGTAGCTATGTTTGGACTTAAAATACAAAAATAAAATAGCATTCCATATTAAATGTAAGAGGGGAGCCACACATCCCTTACATTTAGGTGTGAATTGTGTTTTCTACAAGCCTTGGATTTTATATTAATTTCTCAAAGTTGTTTGGCTCTAGTAATTACAGAAACTGAACTGTGTTTGGTTACAAGGAGCTTTCCATGCTATTTAAATTAAAAGGTTGTCACTGCAACCCATACATCAGAACTGCCCTGGTTTTAACAGTCGTGGTTGTTCACACATTAAATTAATTGTTCATGAAATGATACTCTGCCGATAATAATGGTTGTTAGTTTGGGGAGTATGAGTTGTTCTCACTGTCTTGGAACAAGTTCTATCTCTGCAAAGCATTGCAATGATGGCTCTCGGCCTGTTTAACCCTTCATTCCCGTATACTTTGTATGCAGTTACCCCCCACATCCTGCATACTTTTCCAAACACAACAATTTATTGTGTGTTTACTTTTGAAAAACGTAAACAAACTATGGTATAGTTGTTTATAATATTTGGAGGTAATGTTCATCAAATCTTGTTCTTTATTTTTGGGTAGGTTTTGTTGACCTTTGTGACCTCTGTGACATGTGACTTCCTGTATAAACGGAAGGTGTGTGCAAAAATAAAGTTAATTTTATTTT
This sequence comes from Marthasterias glacialis, assembly GCA_911728455.2. Lineage (NCBI taxonomy): Eukaryota > Metazoa > Echinodermata > Asteroidea > Forcipulatida > Asteriidae > Marthasterias > Marthasterias glacialis. Next base: position 39,943 of record CAJVRT020000008.1, on the reverse strand, counting down.
TGTAATTTTGACTGTTGTTTTTTAGAATTAGGTTGCAATACAATTAATATTCATAATTTACACATGTGCTAAAGCAAACATACTATCATGCTAGCTTTGTGTGTCAATAAATTTCATAGTTACAACGACAATATTTTCAAAAGTTGTACATGATCTCTGGTCGCGGACGCATTACTCATGGCAGCCGCCATCTTGGTATTTTGTTTACTTTTGCTCTGATCAACTCCATCAACTTTGACAAAGCTACTCAGCGGTTTTTGTTAGGATGTCCTATCCAAGACTTCATTTAAGCTACTCAGCAGTTTTTGTTAGGATGTCCTATCCAAGACTTCATTTATCACATTTTATCCATCAATGATAAAATGCTTTATACACAGGGCGAACTGATTGTTGTTTTTACCCGCACGATACGTATGCTGCCCCAATGCAGATAAAATTGTACAAGCTTAGGGGGCACTTACCGTGCGGGGATGACGTGCATTCGTGCACTAATGTTAAGCAACATAGGTAATTATATTTCGCGGGCAAATTGTTACATCGCTTTGTTTTACAGTCCTCTTTATGCAAATATGTTGTTTGGGTTTACAGTTAGCCAATAAGGGGATAGTATGACAACATTCAACCAATGAATGTTATCCTTGAGTGCTGGGGACGCTCCCATAAGCGCGGGATAGTTTGTGTTCAATCACTTTGTCACTGCCTTTCAACGTGAACGGTCAATTTTAATTTTCTGAACACAGAATATTATTAATTTCCCACCACTCCCGCCCTACTGTATTGTCAGTGAACTCAGTGTATTTGACAATGAGGTATGGCGTTTTTACGGGATTCACACAGTTTTTTGAGTTTTGGGGTTATAGTTGCAAGTAAATGTACTTTGTCCAAAATATTTCTTCAACTCTGAACACCTCTTTGTTCAAGAAGCTTACACACCCCTTCTTTATATTAAGATACAATATTGTAACAATAAGTTGTGTTAGCGCCCTGAGGTACCACAGGGGCTAATTCCGACCACATGTGCCAAGGTGGAACTTCACAACTTAATTGATTTATGGGTTAAACTCATTGTATAATATTCAGGCATGACTATTTTCAATAATTGTTTCATTGCATTCCGCCTGTGTGTCCACGTGGTTGGATTCAGGTGTGCACCAGATAAATGTTTGGCCAGGTGCCAATTAAATAATTTGGGCGTGGTTAAAAGATGCACGGTGTGCCAAGTTGTGCTTTGGCACTTGTTTGCCAATTAATTTTGGGCTTGGTGCCCATAAATGGTTGGGTTACACAATGGGTGTGCCTATTGGTGATTTGGCATTATTGGTTTGCCAAATAATTAATATGGGCGTGGTGCCCATTAATGGTTAGGTTACACAATGGGTGTGCCTATTGGTGGTTTGGCATTATTGGTTTGCCAAATAATTTATATGGGCGTGGTGCCCATAAATGGTTGGGTTACACAATGGGTGTGCCTGTTGGTGATTTGGCATTATTGGTTTGCCAAATAATTAACATGGGCGTGGTGCCCATTAATGGTTGTACGTTGAAAAGAAGCCATGTTGGTGGATAGCCATATGTTTTTCGGCATCCTCCACAATTTGGTTCTGGCAATAAAACAGTTTTCAGAGGCTGTGACAATCAATCAAAAAATATAATTTGTCTGCATGTTTTATTCGAATCTGTGTATAATAGTAGAATAGATATTTCTAGAGATACATGCAATATATGTGGACATTTGAAAGGCCAAGAAAATTAAGGAAATCAAAATCGGAAAATATCAGAGGGCCATGGCTATGTTATGCATCGTCGTGACACACTTTAATACAATGCCAACATGTTACTGTGTACAGTACCACAAACGATACAAAATAGATTGTAAACATCAATCAAAATCAGACATTTTTCGTAATTTATTGCTCTATTTACACACCTGAATAACTAGTACAGTCTTTGGGACGGTAGTCAAAAAAGGAAATTACTGGAGGAAAACGAGCCACATTTGAAAGAAAATCACAGCGTCTAAAAAATGTTTGAGTCAGACTTAGCGCAGCATAAACCTAGCAACGAAAGGTAAAAAAAGTCCCGGATGCTGGCCTGCATAGCCTCTAAAAATTATACCAAAAGAGGGCGACATTCAACAGGTAGTTGGGGCTGTATTTTTGTTTTCATAGTGCATTTGGTGTGAGCGTGATAGGAGGCAAATGTACAGCGACCGCGCAACCCGGGATATCCCGGGAGCGGGATCTGAGTGCGTGGTGCGCGTGCCGGGATATCCTAGGTGCGGGAATGAACGGGTTTAAGGTAGAACTTTAGCCCCGTTTCTCGGCAGGTGTTCCTCTCTCTCCCTCCAAGAAAGTGTCAACCTCTCACATTATCAATGGCCATCTATAAGTTAAAGTAACCAACCAAAACTATTGAAAATAATTACTTTGAATAACACATCTTTCAATGCACTCCACATTTCCTTTGGCATATGATCAAACATACGATTTCATTTCTAGCAACTCAGCAATTCTGCATCTCTTTGAGCTCACACAAATTTAGTTCACAGATTCAATGTAGTTTCCCCCTTACAAAAATTAAGAGTATAGGCCTAGGGTTCGGAACTTACGGATTTCCAGTGCGTCAGACACTGAAGTGATGCTATTTGGGGTCGTGCTGCATGCCTCCATAAATACGGCCAGGAAGGCCTATGCCGCATGCAGTATCTTCTGGGCAAAGGCTTTGACATTTGTACTCTATGTCAACTGGTATCCACTCATTCTTTGTACTGAACCGCACCCCTCTTATATAATCTAACTCATTTTTTTTACTGTTTCCTTCCCTCACCAATTTGTGGTGTCATTTTGGTGCAGTTCAGCAGCCCATTTCCTGAAACTGCATAGGTCCACTTACGCCACATTTTATTGCGTAAGTATAGGCTACTTACGCCATAAAATGTGGCGCAAGTGGAGTTATGCAGTTGCGTAAAGTTTGGTGAAATCGACCACTGGGGCGGGACTGGTGTAGGCATTATCCAAAAATTGGTGTACAACAAAAGTCCACCACACTCTAGATTGGTGTAGTTCTGGTGTACCCCTCAAAAACCCAACCTGAAAATTGTACACTCTGGTGCAGTTCTGGTGGTTCCAATTATTTAAATTAGCACTAGAAGTGCACCAGTGGTGTAGTATTGGTGCGTTGAGTTCTGGTGTGGTTCTGGTGTACATGTGAATTTGTGTATCCTACACCAGAACTGCACCAAGTTTTGCTCTGGTGTAGTTCTGGTGGTTCCAATTATTTAAATTAGCACCAAAAGTGCACCAGAAGCAGAAGTGCACCAGTATTGGTGCAGTGAGCTTTGGTACGGTTCTGGTGTAGATATGAAATTATGTACTACTTAAGTCCTACACCAGAACCACACCAATTTTTGCTCTAGTGTAGTTCTGGTGCGTCCCAAAGGCTAAATGTAGACTGCAGCATGAGCAGTGCTGATGTGCACATACAGGGAATTACTGTGAAGTTTACTATTTTTAGAAATAGAAATAACATCTAGAAATACCAGCAAGAGAAAATGCAAAAATAAAACATCTTGACAATCTATCCATTCCCAAAAATCAACACATACTTCACAATTAATGTTCTTAAGTAAGCTAATCACACAACTAAGTTTGTTATTACATCACAGTCATACACTAAAATTGTATGCTGTTATTGCCCAAATTGCCAAAAGATATACTACTTGGTCAGCAGCGGATCTAAAAAAATAAGATATTAGTGGGGCGGTTGGGGGGGGGGGGAAATTTACTGAAAAGCCTAATCTGGTGTTCACAAGATTGTTCCCTGACAAAACAAAATGTTTAAAACTTGTTTTTACTTTGTGACCTCCTAACTCAAAGATATTCTCACACAAAAATTGTTTTGTTTTGTAAACTCAATGATATGACTGTATTTGGATGGAATTAATTACATATCAGTCTTAAAACCAGATTTCCTTCACGACTGGGCTAAATTCCCCAAAATGGACTACAATAACATGAAACAAAAATTACAATCAAGGCCTTCACTAACACTGTCCAACATGACACATGGAAGTTAAACAACAGTGCAACTTCCCTGTTTCAATGGTGCAATTGTTTCACCGTCAATCATACACAAAATGGAAAAAACAGCTTAAATACCACATTGTTCAGCATCCATGATTCTTCCCATCTTGATCCTTGGTAGTTGCTCTATAAATCATGCTCATATGGAAGGTTATTTTCCTTTGAAATTGATCTTTACACATGATTTTGGTTTGAAAAAATCCATCAGAGGCAGCTAGTTGTTTCTACAGAGGCAGCTTGTAGTTTTAGTGACTGCACTCTACATTCAAGAGTGGCAGTTGTGATTCAAACTGTGGACCTACACAGAAACTGTTATTGCAACTGACCATAGAGCAAGGACCACACAGTCTCAAATTACTACTTCAACCCACACTGTAACATCAGTGAAAGGTTATCACACAGTGACCTCTCCTCTGTTCTACTACAGGTGCGTTGGATTAGCTTCCACGGGCGCCACTGGAATGGGAAGACGGATGAGCCACGCATGTGGGGCTAATTGCACGCTCAAACTCCCTCTCGCGTCACAAGTGTATCAATCTACATGTCAAAGGTCACTCAATCCCGCAGACAACGAAGGACGTAATTATAAGGACGTGCAGCGCAAGCTGACGACCGACAAATCGAGTTGTCTCAGGTTCGACTACACATGCATGTGACGTAATTCCACCAGAGACCCTGCTCCGTGAGCAGGGTCTCTGGTGGTTGACCCCAGCGAGGCATGAGTATGACGTCAGAGCTAAACGAACGGCCCGGGGCTAACCCGTGGCACCCCGTGGAAGCTAATCGAACGCACCCTATATATCATTTGTTCCAAAGCTTTAGACTTTCTGGTGCTATTTTGGTGTTCATATAAACTACAACAAGAAACAAGTTTCCCTGGTGTAGTATTGGTGGTAGGAATTTGTGAGAAGAGTTTCTGGCGTACAATTGGTGCAGTGATCAATTGTTAAAGATTTCCTGGTGCACTTCTGGTGTATGTATGCATTTTGTTAAGAATTGTTGGTGTACAATTGGTGTAGTTGCATAATTGTTATTACCGATTGGTGCATATTTTGGTGTACCAATAGTACACCAGTCATCAACGTGGTGTACACTACAGTTGGGTGAGGGTTCTTCCATTAACAATCCTAAAAATAAAGGGACAATTTTCAAACTAGGCTCTGTAGCCCATAGATGGAACTGCTATTTTATTGTTACTTCCATCCTCTTAGAAATTCCAGGTTTACCCATATAAAGTACTGTGGCGGGAACTAGACTGAACAAGTATCCCAGAGAAATATTAAATTGTGCACGGGAGCGGCTCAACGCACAGGGGGAATCCTATTATTGGGCGGTGGGTATTCAAAAACCCAGGGAGATGCGTCTGTTTGGGGGAAATATATGCCCGCTTATAGGAATTCAGGAAAACACCCTAGTCAGCAAAACAATTAATTATCAGACCAGTTAGGACGCCAGCATAAACTATCAACAACACTTTATTAAACCTCACAAGGTGTCAGCACCTCCAGCACCTGAGGCGCCCTTACAAAATCAAACAATCTAAAGATGAACTTAAATAAACTAGTAATTTTCCCCCTTTTTGCAGCAACAAATATTGACACTAATATCTATTATCCACCCCGGGCTTAGAATTGATCAAAACTAGACTTGTCTTAAACTATAGTTTATGGAAAGTAAATTATTTCCAAATCAAATACTCACTGAGCCCACTGGTGAATTCCCTTGTTGCTTGGACGGGAAGAAAACGGCAAGTGATTGATAAAAACTTTACACACAGCTAAAACAGCGGCCCCCATAGCAACTTAAACTTCGGGCTGCAATGCTGGGCTGCAAAAAATAGCCTAATCGCGCGCGCCACCATAAAATCTGTAAGCTAGCTGTATGTTAGCGCGCCTAGAATTGCGACAAACCACGCCTGTCCCTACGCATGCGCTGCACTAAGAGAAATTACCCAAATCGCTGAAACATGCGCGCCTATGCAGTCCTACTAATGACAAAGCGCCCAACAGTGTACGAAATATCGCGCCCACGCAATGCATGTAGCTGCACAAGTATAAAACAGGCCAACGTGTGAAAACATGAGTGAACATTAACAATAAGTCAAATAGATAAACCAATTTGCGCTACAGTACCTAGCCAAAGAACAACAAAAGTGTAGAACCAAAGTAAGTGCAGGTATACAACAAAAGAATGGGTTTTAACAAAAGTCACATGCACACAAGGAAGTACATCAGAAGTCCATATCTTGAACAAATTCCACTTGGGATCCATAACTAGTTTAGTTAGGGTTGTATGCAAAAGCCTTCTTTCTTATTTGTATTATTATTTTTTTGTTCATGCTAAAAAAAATTCAGATGATCCCGGCCATATCTTGTTGGGCCCCGCCCCGCCCCCACCCCCCGTTCAATGTTGTCTCTCATTGCGGGGTCTGCGCTCCTAACAACATTGAGTGGGAGAACGGGGGAGCGTAGGCCTATGCTTAGTGTCCCCTGGCCCAAGTATTTTGGCCAGAATTGTAGCTAACCCTGTGTTTGTGGTCTAAACAGTTAACTCTGTATCAATGGAAAAAACAATGCCACTTGGTTTGTTGTGGTCAGTGCACTGAACTCGGCTCTGGTGTTTCTGAATGGCAGAGTGTGGGTTCGAGTCCCAGTCATGAAACGTGTGTCCTTAGGCAAGCCACTTAACCATTATTGTTTTGTCCTTGGGATGGGACATAAAGCCGTTGGTCTTGTGTGTTGTGTAATGCGCCTTAAAAAAAACCCACACTAATCCTTAACGGGATTTGTGTCTTTAATTCAACATTGTAGAAAAACACAATGAGCACCTCATGTGTGATGAAGAGCTATAAGAACTGCATATTATCATTATTGTACAAACAATTTTGCTTGAGTTTTTGAAGCATACATGACACCCTCGTGAATATGGGTGTGTAGAAATCACCATTCTCGACAACACAAGACTCTACAACTGCTCAATGGAAATTAAAAAATGGGTGGACTGCTATAGTCAGTAATGCAAACAATTTTTTTATAAAGTGCAAGAAATTTGTGTTAAAGTTGGCTATACATCTATCAAACATACAATTATTATACCTAATTTATCAACTTACCATTCTATTTTCAGAACAAAATTGAATCAGCAAATCGGAGCTCTCCTGATTGTGTCTCTCCTGATCTTGACTCTCCTGATCTTGAATCTCCTGATCGTGACTCTCCTGATCGTGACTCTCCTGATTGTGACTCTCCTGATTGTGACCCTCCTGATCGTGTCTCTCCTGATCGTGCCTCCCCTGATCGTGCCTCTCCTGATCGTGGCTCTCCTGATCGTGACTCTCCTGATCGTTACTCTCCTGATTGTTACTCTCCTGATCGTGGCTCCCCTGATCGTGACTCTCCTGATCGTGACTCTCCTGATCGTGACTCTCCTGATCATGAATCGCCTGATCGTGACTCTCCTGATCGTGACTCTCCTGATCGTGTCTCTCCTGATCGTGCCTCCCCTTATCGTGACTCTCCTGATCGTGTCTCCCCTGATCGTGACTCTCCTGATCGTGACTCTCCTGATCTTGACTCTCCTGATCGTGACTCTCCTGATCTTGACTCTCCTGATTGTGAATCTCCTGATCGTGTCTCTCCTGATTGTGAATCTCCTGATCGTGCCTCACCTGATCGTGACTCTCCTGACCGTGACTCTCCTGATCATGAATCGCCTGATCGTGACTCTCCTGATCGTGTCTCTCCTGATCGTGCCTCCCCTTATCGTGACTCTCCTGATCGTGACTCTCCTGATCGTGACTCTCCTGATCGTGACTCTCCTGATCATGAATCTCCTGATCGTGTCTCTCCTGATCGTGAATCTCCTGATCGTGCCTCACCTGATTGTGACTCTCCCGATCGTGTCTCCCCTGATCGTGACTCTCCCGATAGTGGCTCTCCTGATCATGTCTCTCCTGATCGTGCCTCCCCTGATCGTGACTCTCCTGATCGTGTCTCCCCTGATCGTGACTCTCCTGATCGTGACTCTCCTGATCGTGACTCTCCTGATCGTGACTCTCCTGATCGTGACTCTCCTGATTGTGACCCTCCTGATCGTGTCTCTCCTGATAGTGACCCTCCTGATCGTGACTCTCCGGATCGTGCCTCTCCTGATCGTGCCTCTCCTGATCGTGGCTCTCCTGATCAGGACTCTCCTGATCGTGGCCCTCCTGATCAGGTCTCTCCTGATCATGTCTCTCCTGATTTTGTCTCTCCTGATCCTGAAATTTTTGATCGAGGCTTTGGAAGTGAAATTGCTGACCTAGACTCTCCTGCACACAGTAAGTTATGAACTTTTTATTCTCAACATTTTACACTGTTATCAACCAAACCATCTTTGCTTGACCTTTTGGGGAAGGAAGTTAAAGGATACCAAATTTATTAAAAGAGTCTGAATGCAAACATTGTTTTATAGTAAAATGTTATGTTGTTGCTTATGAGGAAATTGTTGGTGTACACCATCAACAATCTTTTGTAGAGATGACTGATCCAGTTAATGGCACTTGTTACTTCCACAGGTCAACATTTTTTAATCACATAGCGGGTAACGCATGGTTCAGTAAATACTTCATGTAATTTGTAGTAGACTTATAGTTTGTAGTGACATCGTTGCATAAAATGGTTCATTTGTAAATGTTGCAGTCATTTCCCTTGGGTCCAGGTTCAAATGAATGTCCATCCAAACAATTAAGTCTAAAGGTGGACCACTTCCGGTGATATGAAGACAAAATGTATCCATGTTTTTCCCATTTGAGCAGTACTTGGGAATGGTGAAACCCACAAGGGGTCTGCATACCTCAAATTGAAGTTTTCACAAAATATTAAATCCAATGTGTTTTTTGTCATAGCCATGATAATAAAACTGTTAAATATAAGGGCAGAACCATTGCTGTTAAATCACAAAATTAAGTGTAGAAACGGGTTAAATCTATTAACAAAACGTACTTATAAACTGAATTACTAAATTTGTAGACTAAACGTAAAGAAAGCATAATCCACACATAATGTTAGGGGATTGATAAAAAGTGCGAAGGTTAGAAAGGATTTTAAGAAAATTACACCAGAGAACAAAGTTAAAAAGTGTCTTGTGTTATATAGACTTGATATAATCTGACCCACTAAATACAAGCTGAAAACATCAAATCCTAGATGGTTGCCAACTACATGTATGGTGTCCATTTTAAACTCCAAAAAACATTTCAAACTATCAGACAACTCATCACTATCACTTTTCTGGGAACAGAAAAATGAAAAACAACTGGAAATTATGTTTGTGTGACCCAAGGTCAAATAAATAGTTGATATGGCAACAGCTAGCCCCTGGTATCAATTATGTTTTGCCAATATGACCCTAGATGTAATTTGGGAAAGTCTGAAAATTTTGCAGTGATCGAAATAAGCGTTAAAAATTTACAGGCAGAAATATGGTGGGGGACACTTTAATAAGAGTACAAAGTGTCTTCAAGGGTAGATAATAATTGCATAACTTGTGCGCATTTTTGCTACCAAGCCACCTGAATTTATTATATGGGAGCCCTTCTTTAACTAACACTGAAAATCCACCAAAATTTGCTGGATCAGACAGGTTTTCCATTCTGTGAGCATTTACGTCGTCGTTGGTTTGAAACTTTCACTATGTTCACTATAATCACACTGGAATGTCACTATTCAGCCACCTTGACTGTGTGTCCTCATCCAGGTCTATTAGCCCCTTAGTGCCATTAGGTGACTTGTAGATTGGGCAGGACTCGACAATATGATCTATCATACATGTATGTTTGAGCTTTCTCTGCAGTCTTAATCAGATGAGGGCCAAATGTAATGCTACGATCAAGTGTTACTCCCAAATAGACTGGTTCCGGATCAAACTTGAGCTTTTTTCCTTTGTGGTACACTGATAAGTTGTTCCTTGGCAAGTCAGTTTGGTAGATGGAAGATAGAGCAAACAGTCTTCGCGTGACTGACTTCCAGGTGCCAACTCTGGAAGTACTTAGCAAGTACGTCCATGTCATGTTCCAGAACAGCGTGGATGGCCTTGAGTGTCGTTTCTGCGTTGCCGAGGGCAGTACCATCTACATAGATATATTGTTGGGAAGTTTTTTGTGGGATGTCTGCAGTGTATATGTTGAAGAGGATTGGAGCCAGTACAGAACCTTGTGGCAGGCCGTTCCGGAGTCTACGTTTTCTACTTTGGTCACCATTTGAAGTCTCCAAGATGAAGGTACGATTCTGTATCATAGTCATGATGAAGCTAGCTTTACATCAGGGATGATTTTGAGCAGTTTTGAGTAAAGGCCACTGCGCCATACAGTGTCGAGCAATGCACCAGATTTCTCTTTCCTTTGGAATGTTGCTTCAATGTCATGTACCAGGCGGACAATCTGGTCCGTGGTTGATCTGCCTTTGCGGAATCCAGCTTGAAAATGTGGTAGTTTTTGCTCTACTATGTCATTGATACGGGTGAGAATAACTCTTTCCAACAGTTTGTAGGTGATACTCAGGAGTGAAATTGGACAGTAGCTCGATGGTTGATCAATAGGTTTTTTAGGTTTGAGAATGGCTTTTAGCGTGTCTCGGAATGGCAACCTTGTTGATGCAATCAGATAAGAAGAGCCTGAGCCACTCAATGGCCTTGAGGCCTAGATGTTTGAGGAACTCGGAGTGAACCTGGTCAGTTCCTGGCACTTTACTGCATCAAGCAACTGGCTGGTTGGAATTGATTCAAAGAGGGCACTGGATGCAGGCTGATTTGCAAGTGATACCTTGATGTCCGCATTGACTTGGTGAGAATGTGCTTTGGCTTCAGTAGATGTATCCTTCCATTTACTGTTTTCTATTAGAATGGATGCGATTGAATTTACAGTAACGGGGCATGGTTTGGGTTTGCTGCTTCTACCTGTGAGTTGGTTTATAGTGGCCCATGCCTTTCGACTTGAATGTGTAAAGTCAATGGTGTTGATAGATTCTTTCCACCTTGCAAGTCTTTTCTCACTGAGGACGGCCAACAGAACATCACTTTTGTCTGGCTTGTCTTTGTCACTAGCAGAGCTAAGGTCTGAAAGGGGAACTTCACATTCTGCATCCCAGCAAGGGATGTACTGTCCTCGTCTTCCGTGTGGGATGGCAGCTTTTGCAGCAGTGGATAGCATCGTAGTAAAAGCAGTGTATGAGTTAGATTTCTGTCCTGTAGGGTCTGGAAGATCTTTGAGGAGAGTGTCAGTAAGCTCCGTAAATTTGTTCCAGTTTGCTTTTCGGAACTTCCATCTTTTTTTGTTGAGGCTGATGTTTTGTATGTCAAGTTCTGTGTGGATGATGATAGAACAGTGTGACCGGAGCGTGGAAACTTTCCTAGGATAGATTGATTGCACTTGGTTGAAATGTTGTTGGTCACAAAACCAAAACTCGGGTCTGGATTAGACCAGCTCTTGTGGCGTCCTGAGTAGAAAGATGGGGGGTCTTTTGCCTCATTAAGTAGATGCAGTGACTGAGTTTCAGCCCAGATCAATATTGCTTCCCCATTGGGGTTAATGTTTTTGTATCCCCATGTTGGGCTCCTGCTATTGAAGTCACCGGCTATGATTGCTGGTGCAGTAACTGTGGGAGAGAGTTGTGGTTGGTAGTTGCTGGTGGCGGTTTGTATACATTCACCGTTTGGTGGTTGCTGGCTTCAATGATGTTCCATTCAGTTGCACTAGTGAATAGTGACTTCTGTAGTAGCTTTGCACTTATGCCATCGCGTGTATATGAGGCGATGCCATGGTGCATGTCAGGGATAAAGTCTATAGTATTAAAGCCCTCTATAGCAAGCTTGGATTCATCCTCAATATGTATTTCTTGTAAGAGGATGATGTTGGCCTTAATTGTTCTCGTCTGCCAGATGTGGAATAAGATCACGTTTGGCTCTAGTGAGGCCTTCAACATTAAGCTGGAGCACACAGATGTTGGTAGTGGTCATAGTTGTTTAGTGACTTTCCTTTGCAATTAGCGTATAGAAAGATTCAGTTTAATGGTTTTGATTGAGTGTCGCTTGGGCTTAAAATTGTAGCAGTCATAGCAGTCGTGGCAGCAATCGTAACAATTGTAGCAGTCTTGACAGTCGTAACAGGATCACCTCGTGAAGGTAGCCATCCTGAGCATTTACAATAGGATGTCTTAAATCATGAATATGTCAGTATAGTACACAACTGGAGGCAGTAATAGGTTTGGTACTGTTTTGAAATTTCGTATAGTTTAGCATTAATTGAGTATAGATTCACCAGTTATTTATCAGCAGTAATTCCCATTATGTGTGCTGCAATCAGCTTGCGCTTGCAATTGTGCTTCACCTGCCATGCAATATTTAAACCTTGGTGCATGATTTAAGTACGCGGTGAATTTACATCAACACCCGAACCTTCCTCGCAAGTGCTCTTTGTTGACAAGTAATGCATTGTATTGTTATTAAAGAAAATATATTTAGCTGCTGCAAACTGCTTACCAACCAAAGGAGGTATGGTTAAAGGCAAAAAAACAGAAATGGCATGACGTTTCGACCTAGCAGAGTCTTTCTCGAAGGCTAAATGACAACACGAACAAGTGTAACACAAGCAGTCAAGTGGAAAGGGAGAAGGCAAAGACACAAAGTTATTTTTTTTGTAGCTGCCACTTTCTATTTTTCTCTGCCAGTGCTTTTTATTTAATGCTGTCGTGTTTGGTAAGCTTTCTGTGCTTCTTTGTTATATATTTTGGTGCTTTATCCGGTACGTATTGCTTGTTATTTTGATGTTTTTGGATTAGTTTTTTATCTCCGTTCGTGTGCACTATTTTGTAATGTGTATTCACCATGGTTGTTGCCATTAGTGCCCGTGCTAGTCTGTTGGTGGTTTGTTTTACATATTTTAAGTCCGAATAGGTTCAATTCTTTGCTGATGCTGAGACTATCAGAAATGAGTATTTTCTACCTTCAATTCTGTTCATCATGTGTCTGACTAATTTTGTTGTGCCAATAACACCCTGTCATGGGTAACATTACAGCTTTGCCGAACTGGATTCAAAAGATCCAATAGTCAAATAGTCTAAACATGGTCAAACTACTCTAGTTATTTCTGGTCATGACCCTCCACAGGATATTACAATATTTATGGATATTTCTGTTAACTCAGGCCCTCGTATTGGATGCACTCCCGTGGTCAGCTGTTTAACATCCGTAAGACTTTTTGTCACTCCATTCAGCCTGGATTGTTTTCGATTCTGAAAGCGAATGGAATTTGTCGGTTTGTGGTAGAAGAGCGGATCATTGTAATTGTATCTGTAAAATTCCTGTTCATATTGGCCACCGGCTTGATTATGTTCATAATAGGTTAACATTGGAAAACCGTACTCCTTTACATTGTTGTAAATCCTGCCGATTCCTCTGATGATCTATTTAAACTTTGTTGCTTAAATACCAGATCTCTTATAAATAAAGCAGCTGATTTTGTTTCTTTTGCTTTTAATAGCAAGGCTGATTTGTTTGCCCTTACAGAGACTTGGTTTACAGACATGGATGTTGCCCACAAGGTTGAAGCAACTCCACCTGATTTTAGATTGTAGGATCATCGCCGGAAAAAACGTTTTGGGGAGGCACTGCTTTGTTGTTTCGAGATCATTTGCATGTCAAGAAAATTGCTAGAGATGAAGTAGATTCATTTGAGTTTTCAGAATGGTCTGTATGGATTAATTCGTTTAAATTTCAGATTATAAGCTTTTAAGAAATAAGGTAACCTTTCTTCTTCTCAAAGCCCGCTGCAAATTCTACAAAGACTTTATCGAAAGTAATAGTTCCGACCAGAGGAAATTATTTAGAGTATCTAAAAACCTGCTTGGGCATAAAGTGATGACATCCTCTTTCCACCTTTTAAAGATAAACTGATTCTTGCTAATGATATGGGTAGCTTTTTTGAAAAGAAAATATCTAATATTCATGCTAAACTTGATGATTTAGAAGGTTCAACCTCTGTTGACAGAACACTCTCTATTACATCTGAAACATTGTCTAGTTGCATCTTGTTTAATAGTTTAATACCATTAACTGAGTCACAGGTGAAACAGCTTGTTGTCAATTCTTCTAAGGGATCATGCGCTCTAGATCCTATGCTTACTAAACTTGTGGGTGAGTGCCTTGATGTTTTGCTTCTTGTACTTAATACTAAAATTATTAACTCATCTTTCGTTTGGAAAGAAGCTTTAATAATATATGCCCTTTATTAAAAAAGACAATCTTGATGTGAAATTAGGATACTACCGACCAATCAGTAACTTACAATTTATTTCTAAATGAACTGAGAGGGCCGTTTATGACCAACTTTATTGTCACATGTCAAAACATTTTCCCAGTTTTCAAATCATCTTACCGGAAGCATCACAGTACAAAGACGGCTGTTATAAAGGTTAAAAATGATTTACTGATGAGGATGAATTCCCAGCATGTTATTCTGCTTATCCTTTTAGACCTGAGTGCAGCTTTTGATACTGTTGATCACGTCATTTTATTGAAACGTTTGCAGTCTAATTTGGAATCACTGGCAAGGCCCTCGACTGGTTTTCGTATCATTTGTCAGATAGAATTCTATGGGTATCTTCTCAAGGTACCTTATCAGAAAAGTTCAATATCAACTATGGTGTTCCTCAGGGATCCTGCTTAGGACCATTTTTATTCATTGTCTATGCCTCTAAATTGTTTGACATCATTGAGCATCATCTGCCTGATGTTCATTGTTATGCCGATGACACTCAGCTGTATCTATCTTCAAGACCTGACGATATATCTTGTCAAGCTGCTGTAACTGTAATGAAAATTTGCATCAGGGACATCAGACAATGGATGTTCCACGTCTGGCTTCTGATTAATGATGCTAAGAGTTAATTTTTGATCATCGCATCAAAGCAGCAGTTGAAGAAAATTAATATTTCCAATATCATGATTGGCGATGCTAAAGTGTTACCTACAACATGTGTTTGTAATTTTTTACATATTCACAACATCAAATGCATTAGTCAAATGCATTAGTCAATTCCTAACACAAAACTCTCTGTTGAAACTAATTCTTGCTTTTGTGACCAGTTGTCTTGATTATTGTAATGGCCTTTTGTATGGTCTGCCAACATCACAAATAGCTAAACTACAAAGGGTTCAAAATGTTGCAGCCAGATTTGTTACTAACACACACCGGTTTGAGCACATTACACCTATACTTAGTCAATACATTGGCTGCCTGTTTTCTACAGGATTAATTTTAAAATCCTTTTGTTGACATTCAAAGCTCTTCATGGCCTTTCTCCAAAGTACTTACAGGATCTTGTTATCATCTGGAAAGTATCTACTTATCAACTTAGGTCTGGGAATAATGGTCTGTTCTTAGATTATCCCACCGGTAAAATGTTGGCTACATTTGGTGATAGGGTTTTTTCTGTGGCAGCCCCTAAACTTTGAAATGCGTTACCGTTGCATATACGTAGCGAACGAAAACTTGCCTCTTTTAATGTAATATAAAAACCCATCTTTTTAAAGCCACTTTTTAGTGTGTTTATTATGGTTTTGTTCTTTTGTTTGTCTTTCTTCTATGGTCGCCTTGCCAGTTAGCTTACTATAGATTTCAGACATAGGTATGTTTAGAGGTGTCTGTCTCCTGAAAAGATCAAAACATTACTGATGCCAGCAGGGTTAGGCCTGTATGTATTTGTAATAAGTAACTTTTAGTTCTCTATTGGCGGGACAGATGTATCCCCATACTGTGGTTTGGGCACTGGCCTGGTGACCAAGCTTTTTTCTTTATCTTTTTCTTCCATTGATCTGTGCATTTTAACAGATGTCATGCGCTTTTGATCATTTTGTATGTAAATTTTAAATACTAATATTATTATTATTGATGTTACAGAAATATTTCCAGTAAAGTTACAAGATTGATATGGATCAGAAGTGATTAAGCTTTTACAGGTTTTTCACATAAAAGTGTGGATTCTGGTCGTTGACAATGACCAATGTTGTCAACGTTCTTTTGATAGTTATTGCCATTTGTTAATACATTAGCCTCTGCTGAAGCTGTGGATGTCATTGATGAAGCCATTGATAAAGTATCTCTGTAGCCTCATCCCTTTCAGCATCCCTACCCAAGCTGAATTCACTCTATCCCTGGTGACAGGTCACAAGAGGTTATTGGCCATGTCATTCTGGCTGGAGTGGCTATCACCAATGCTTTTGTTGTCCCCTTCGGCATCTGGATATAGAGGAAACGAGGTTATAGACTCAGAGCCGACAGATGATGCAGTGTCCTCCATGCTCAGCCTGTCAGTGTCTACCAAGGCTGTCGCCATGGCTGCATCATTCTATTCTAAATACTACTGGGAAAAATGATGTTAATGAGTCACAGGCACTCACTGCCAACTTCTTGGTTTCTATCTTGTGCACATTGAACTTCTCAATGGTATCGTCGATGAGATGGGCGGGATGCTTTCGTGTGAGACAGTGACACCTCAAACATGGTTGCATTGTTGATGCGGGGATCTCAGTTGCCTCCATTCCAGCTTTTTTTCCCCTGGCTTATGATGTACTTTATAGCCTCCTTGGATGCATCTTATTGAAAATAAAAACCAATAATAATAATATGTTTTAGCATTTAGTAATTACACATAAAAAGGAATAAGGCTGTGGAGGTATACTCTCAACCCATGTAGGGGTTGTTAGTGTGTTTGAGTTCCTGAGACAACGATTGGGTTGATCCTCTCTGGTTGGTGGTAGTCATCGAAGGAATTGGTTTGATTTGAAAAGTTAATTGGCAAATGTGTTGCATAATTTGTCCCTATAAGACTGAATGGTCGGTATATATCCAATGGAATGTTGCACTGGGTTGTGCCATGACCCGGGTGCTGGCATTTACCGCAACTATGCACAAATTTGCACATACTGAATCAACAGTCTTGCGCAAAACAAAGTCCAGCTTTCACCTTAAAATTTGGTGGTTGCAAGGAAGTGGAGAAAGCATTCTTATGAGCAGTATGAGAAACCTGCGCAGTTACACCCACAGCCGCAACAGTGAGCCAAAGCTCCATATCAAGGGTCCCCCATGAGCTCATTAGTTATTCAGGTGGTGTCCTCGAACTGTGATGGCTCTCCATAGGGTTCTGTCCTGCATTGCTGTCTGTAGCTCTGCTGTCTCCAGTCCGGTGTCTTTCTTCAAAACATCTAAGTAAGTCAACTTTGGTCTACCACGTTTCCTGCTTCCATGTTTTGGTTCCTAGTGAATGAGTTTTGATGCAGAATCCTTGCTCCTACTACAGTGCCCAGCAAATCTCATTCCTCGTTCCCTGATCTTATCACTCAATCTCGGCAAGTCTCCATACAGCTCTGTGATTGTCATTCGCTGTTCCCAATGAACATTCAGGACAGTCCTGAGCATGTGTGTATAGGTGCCATTCAACTCCTTGCAAGTTTGGATGTAACAGTCCAGGCTTCACACCCATAGAGAAAGACTGACTCAACAGCTGCAGCAAGGATTCTTAACTTTAAACTCCTGGGAAGACTTGACTTCCAGATCCTCTGAAGTTTGCTGCATGCCCGCCATGCTGCAGCCTTATGATGTTTGATGTCTTTTTTACTGCTCTCCATCCAAGCTGCTAAGTATTTGAAGTTCTTTACTTCCTCCAGTGCTTTACCGTCCTTTGTCCTGATGCTTGTGTGGTTGCTATTGTAAGTCATGAACTTTGTTTTGCTGGATTTCGGAACTAAAAAAAAAGCCCATTTATGAATGTTTTCTTGTGTAAAGATTTGGCGAATTAACAACATTTGAAGATAACAATACCCTCTGATAAAATGGACATGTCCAGGCAGTCTTAACGGCATGCAGCGGGGAGGAACCATGTAATTCAAATCTTGTATATACTGTACAGACATGTACATTGTACATACGTTACATTTAAATTACTGTACATGTTCACTGTACATGTGCTTGTACTTCGCTATTCGTTTGTACAATGGTTTTGTAGGGGAGCTTCGACCAGTCCACGTCGCAAGGGTCGAATGAGATTGTTTTAAACATAGGTGGCGCATTTATGGCGCTACCCCTTCCGCCCCTTTCTTGGTTCAAGTTAGTACAGTGTCATTGAATAACCAATTCACAATGTAACCTCTGGTAAGTTTATGCACCCCTGCCCATGGATGAATTATGTTGTCATATGGTTGTAGGACGTCGAGTTGGTGCAGGGAGATTTGTTGCGTCTTATCCTGGCAAGTCATGGCTACATTTATGAAGTGATTTGGCATCTACAACATGGTCTGTGTCATCAATGTTTGGTGGTAAATTTATGATTGTATCAGACTGTTTATCACCTCCATTTCTTTCAATGATGTCGCTACAAATTTCTAATACTGAACCGTGAGTTCACAGTTACGATTTTTGACCTGTGAAATTAACAAGTTGGGGAGGTAGTGCTTTCTGCTCTACCAGCCAGGCTTCTGATGGATGATACCCAAGCCTACATCCGTACGGACTGTAAAGGGGGTAACCCTGTTTCAGCCCTAGGAGTAGGTGGCAACGGCCACTGGGAAAACAGTTGATTTGTAGCCCACACCTTGAAGTGGTCTTCATGCCTTGTGTGTCTGGCGACTTGCATAAAAAAAGTGTTGTCTGAATCATTTATCCCTTCAATATATTATTGTTGATGGTGTACACCTACAAGGCAAAAGAAGGGCAAAACAATATTTATATTCATTTCCCTGATGCAATTATTACATCTATTTAAATTGTTCGCGGTACCTGCCGCTAATAATACTGGATTCGAACTGGCCCTTCGTCACCAGGCTTACTCGGTGGTCTAGTGGTTAAGACATCCGCTCTAGTCATGCGGGAGTCATGGGTTCGAATCCCACCCGAGTTACCTGTGGATTTCTTTTCCGCAGGACTTAAAAAGCACTGAGTATGCAGTGCTCATCACACATCGGTGAAGGGCAAAACGAAATTAATATTTATTTCCCACGATGCAATTATTACATCTATTTAAATTGTTCGCGGTACCCGCCGCTAATAATACAGGATTCGAACTGGCCCCTCGTCACTGGGCTTGCTCGGTGGTATAGTGGTTAAGACATCTGCTCTAGTCATGCGGGAGTCGTGGGTTCTAATCCTACCTGAGTTGCCTGTGGATTTTTTTTCCGCAGGACTCAAAAAGCACTGAGTAAGCAGTGTTTATCACACATCGGTGAAGGGCAAAATGAAATTTATATTCATTTCCCCCGATGCAATTATTACATCTATTTAAACAGTGTCTACTTGTTGAGAAAACAGCAAAAACTCTCAATAATTAGTGACTTGGTTATGTGCAGTACTAAATTCTTAAATATAAATCAAGTGAAACCAGGAGATGGAATTTTTATGATTTGTTGTAGTATTCTGGATAAATAAACTAGTACCAAACCAGGTCTACTGCCCACTTCTTAATTGCACAGCATGCACTGGGTGTTGAGTTTTGGCTGACCAAATTTTATCTTCCATTTTTTAGGGGATAATATGGAGAATGATAAGATGGAGATTGTAATACTTAACTGTCAGAAAGTAATAGAAGGTAAGTTGTTCTTTAAAATTACAGCTAGAAAAATACTTTTTGTAAAAGGAATAACAAACAAAGAAATCCCACTGCATAATCATATCAACGGAAAACCATACACTTCTTGCTTGCAGGTTTCTTGCAAACAGTTTGTGTCATTCTTGAAAGACACAATATCTAAAATTAGTACACATTAATAACTGGGTCATAAAGCTCATGTCTAGATGCAATAGTGACTTGCACATGTTTAAATCAGGACAGAGAATCGTTCAGATGAAAACTTCACTCACTTGCTACTGTGTACTTCATAGTTTAAAAAATGCTAAAAACCAATAACGTTCAGGACAGAGAGATGAACAGTCATGTGTGACAGTACTTGTCAGTATCTAAAGTCCTTCATAAGCTATATGCAGTAAAAGCATGCTCATTACATTACACTGCTCCCCCTTGAAGTATTAAACCCAAGGACTCAGTTGCATTTTTTCCATTTGTGTTTGATTATAACAAATAATAAATAAAACATATACTTGTGTGGCATAATGACATGGTAAATGATAAATGGTAAAAATACTGTATAATTTGGCTAGCGATAACACCATATTGTGTATATTTACCTTGCTGTGTAGATTTTTGTTTTTTGACAACTTGTCTTGCTATGTATTGTGGCGGTTTAATTATCCAACCCCAAAAATATTTAATAGCCTTGCGCTCAGGTGAGCGGCTACCCAAACACAAGGGGGGACTATTCCGAACAACGGCTAAAGTCTAAGGGCGGTTCGTTCGGTGGAGATTTACCACCACCTAGAGCATGATTAACCTCAGAGTTAGAGCAATTAAACAGAGACCTCAGTAACCTTACGAGTATACAGAGTTTCCAATAACAGTGAGCAATATGGTTTATTTCTTATATTATCCTTTCAATGAATCACTTAACAACAGTAAGTTACATAACCAGGTACAGGTAAACCTCACCAGTCTCTTTAAGTACAAACAAGAATAAATCAAGAATACTACAATCCGGTACACCCCACTCGGCTCAACGCTAGAACCCAGCCTTGCCATCAACAGGTATACCTCACAAGATGCTAATAACCCTCACGACCGACCAATAACTGGCGGTCCGCACAATGGGAACTACACCCGAGGACTACAATAACCCTCTATAAGGAAATTATCAGCGCAACTCAAATAATTCCTCCGGGCGGCACGCACAACGGTCGCAACTAAGTCGTACCTCAGCCGTTCCACACAACGTGTACTCAACGGCATACAACTCACACAACCTTCTAAACAGCCTTCCCGACCAAGGTTCCCCAATTTACGCTCTACCTCCGTCCCTTACATTAACATAAGTTCACTTGTACAATAATAATAACCCACCTTGTTTATCTCGCTCCCGGCTGAACGTAGACTCAACAGTCCCCATGGTCACAGCTCAAACTACAAGATAACACAAGGGTTCCCACGCTAGCACATGTACCAGTGACAGTGCAATTCAGACAAGACAAGCCCAGACAAGTCAAGTCGATCAGTAGAAATACCTGTGAGAAGTAGGCAGTAGCAGTAGTAGTAGACGTCTAGTAGTCTCCAGCCCGCGCTAGCCAGCGCTGCTCGCTTATACCTACCCGCGCAGGTAGGTATAAGCGTACCCCCCGCAATGCACAATGCGCACCCCCCGCAATGCACAATGCGCAGTCTGGAGCTATGCATTACTAAACTTGACCAAGCCTACCCCCCATTCCGTCACAGTATTCTACTGCCGTGGAGTAGATTTCGGAATTCGGGATACTATTCTACTGCCACAGAGTAGATTTTTGAAATTCAGGAGACTACTAAGTTCTGAAAAGAACTGTCCTGCTTCTTTGGCAGAAGGTTGGGACTACTACTTTCCCTTGGTGGATCTCGGGAGGACTTCTCATTATTAACTTCACTGCTGCGGAGTGAGTTCTTAATTGTGGCCCACTACAACGAAATGAGGCCTTTCCCCCCAAGTGTGAGTTTTTGAGTTATGCATACCACACGAAAAAGAAAATCACAACGTTTCCAATAATTAAAAAATTATGATGTTGCGACACACCTAGCTGAAATGAGGAGGAAGTTACGATGATGTTTACACTAAATTTTACGACCCGTTTCGGAAAACATTTCATGAGAGAAATTAATTTTAAAACGCGAAACCGGGTCCCACAGGGCGGTAAATTAAAGAAAAAAAACCTTGAAAAACACAATTTTTTACTTTTCCGATGTCAGACAAATCAGCAGGCCCAAGACACATAACTAACACATGACAGGTTGAGTTATAAACTGCAGTCACTTTTTACCTGATTTTTTCAGACTTTTTCCAGTGTTGTTTTCAACGAAAAATACATGTTTTGCATCGATAAAGTACAAGAAGACATATTGCTTAGTTCAATAAAAGCCCGGGGGCAATGCATAAAAAATGGCCACACTTCTCCACAACAATCAGTACAGACACACCGTACATTGACAAAGACTACTCAAAGATTTTTCACCCAAAACATAGTTTTACTGAAAGAATATTCCTTTGGCATTCATGATTATTTGGGTTTGGGTAGACACAACTAAGTTTAACCACCGAACTTTGAAGGAAAGTTGAGCCTCTTTATTTCGGAGGAGATCCCTTTTCACAAAGACGCCATTACAGCCTTTCACACATGACCGGGCTCTACACATAGCTGTTGGTTGTATATATGCACCGTTGCATGAACACGGGGAAACAGCGCGTGAACAGAATTAAGCTAGTCTACGTCACACTTGCTACATCATATGTCTGGCAATAGACTTCGTTCACAGATTGGATTAACCCACGATAGCGTGCTGGTATTAGACTAAGTCTACGCTGCGGATTTCTCAATGAAACGACGTAGAGAGTGTCATGAATAAGTGATTACAATGGCTAACACTGCATAGATACACGCAAACCAGTGCTATAAATAGACAAACGAGGTCACCACCATTCCATTGATGGTATAGATTGCACAATTAGGCCATGGATTGCCCTTGTGAGGGCGCTTCAAAGAGGTGTGAATTTTCGTCTCTTGGTAGTTATTTACAAACAATTTTCATAATTTTATGACACTAACATGGTCCAAGAATCGTCCTTTTTTCCATCTTTATCAATCTTTTGATGAAAAGGTAAGAATAAAGCAAGAAAAATCAAGATTTGGACTATCTAAAAGTGCATAAATAATATTTTAAAAAATCAATTTTTTTTTACGATGTTTCATATTCGGTGTCAAATTACACAGAATGGATTCTCGGGGGGATTAGCCTCATTATGTTGTAGCGGGTCACAATTGGTCTCAACGTTTTGACTAGCTTGCTCTAGCCATCGTCAGGAGACATGTTTTTCTATTTATAAGGATTCAGAGGTTTCAGTGTAGGGTCAGACCTGCTCTGATTGGTTCTTCTGAAAGGAGAACTCTGATTGGGGGGGGCTCAGAGTTAGTGTGTGGGTAGGGTCAGACCTGCTCTGATTGGTTCTTCTGAAAGGAGAACTCTGATTGGGGGGGCTCAGAGTTAGTGTGTGGGTAGGGTCAGACCTGCTCTGATTGGTTCTTCTGAAAGGAGAACTCTGATTGGGGGGCTCAGAGTTAGTGTGTGGGTAGGGTCAGACCTGCTCTGATTGGTTCTTCTGAAAGGAGAACTCTGATTGGGGGGGCTCAGAGTTAGTGTGTGGGTAGGGTCAGACCTGCTCTGATTGGTTCTTCTGAAAGGAGAACTCTGATTGGGGGGCTCAGAGTTAGTGTGTGGGTAGGGTCAGACCTGCTCTGATTGGTTCTTCTGAAAGGAGAACTCTGATTGGGGGGCTCAGAGTTAGTGTGTGGGTAGGGTCAGACCTGCTCTGATTGGTTCTTCTGAAAGGAGAACTCTGATTGGGGGGGGGGGGTTCAGAGTTAGTGTGTGGGTAGGGTCAGACCTGCTCTGATTGGTTCTTCTGAAAGGAGAACTCTGATTGGGGGGCTCAGAGTTAGTGTGTGGGTAGGGTCAGACCTGCTCTGATTGGTTCTTCTGAAAGGAGAACTCTGATTGGGGGGCTCAGAGTTAGTGTGTGGGTAGGGTCAGACCTGCTCTGATTGGTTCTTCTGAAAGGAGAACTCTGATTGGGGGGCTCAGAGTTAGTGTGTGGGTAGGGTCAGACCTGCTCTGATTGGTTCTTCTGAAAGGAGAACTCTGATTGGGGGGGGGGCTCAGAGTTAGTGTGTGGGTAGGGTCAGACCTGCTCTGATTGGTTCTTCTGAAAGGAGAACTCTGATTGGGGGGCTCAGAGTTAGTGTGTGGGTAGGGTCAGACCTGCTCTGATTGGTTCTTCTGAAAGGAGAACTCTGATTGGGGGGGCTCAGAGTTAGTGTGTGGGTAGGGTCAGACCTGCTCTGATTGGTTCTTCTGAAAGGAGAACTCTGATTGGGGGGCTCAGAGTTAGTGTGTGGGTAGGGTCAGACCTGCTCTGATTGGTTCTTCTGAAAGGAGAACTCTGATTGGGGGGGCTTAGAGTTAGTGTGTGGGTAGGGTCAGACCTGCTCTGATTGGTTCTTCTGAAAGGAGAACTCTGATTGGGGGGCTCAGAGTTAGTGTGTGGGTAGGGTCAGACCTGCTCTGATTGGTTTTTCTGAAAGGATAACTCTGATTGGGGGGCTCAGAGTTAGTGTGTGGGTAGGGTCAGACCTGCTCTGATTGGTTCTTCTGAAAGGAGAACTCTGATTGGGGGGGGGGCTCAGAGTTAGTGTGTGGGTAGGGTCAGACCTGCTCTGATTGGTTCTTCTGAAAGGATAACTCTGATTGGGGGGCTCAGAGTTAGTGTGTGGGTAGGGTCAGACCTGCTCTGATTGGTTCTTCTGAAAGGATAACTCTGATTGGGGGGCTCAGAGTTAGTGTGTGGGTAGGGTCAGACCTGCTCTGATTGGTTCTTCTGAAAGGATAACTCTGATTGGGGGGCTCAGAGTTAGTGTGTGGGTAGGGTCAGACCTGCTCTGATTGGTTCTTCTGAAAGGAGAACTCTGATTGGGGGGGCTCAGAGTTAGTGTGTGGGTAGGGTCAGACCTGCTCTGATTGGTTCTTCTGAAAGGATAACTCTGATTGGGGGGCTCAGAGTTAGTGTGTGGGTTGCCCATTGTGTGTGATTGCCCTGTGTAGTGGGGCGTGTCAGTAGACTGGGATATCAGTGGAGTAGGGTTGTAGGATTGTGTGCCAAGTACTGCTGATGAAATAGCCGATGTCTTGTGGCACTGTATCGTGCTTGTGTATCTCAATAGCTTCCCTGGGTGATGCGACGTATATACCATCGCTCTCAGGAGCTATGATTCGAGCCTGATCCCAATCTTTGACATGGTCTAGATCGACAGAGTGTTTGACAATGGCAGATTTGTCATATTCCCATGAATTGCCATATTCCTCATGCAGCCTTGAGTCTTGTGTTCTTTCCTCCGCATTCAGTGTGAATGTCAAAGTTTTAGTATGAAGCTTCAACCTTGAAGTGTTGAGTAGTTTTATGGAATCTAAAAACCCCAAATGAGATCAGTCTAAAGTGAGTCATGTTTTGTGGTTCTCAACCATGTTTTTAAGGAAATGTTCAAGTTTTGGGGAATAAAACAATGCTAGCCTAAACGTTGCCCTCAGGATTTTAAAGAGCCAAAGTTAGAAGTTTTAAAACTGACTTATAACTTTGACTTACAACCAGGCAACATTACAACAGACATGCACAAATTGCACAGTCACACTCAGTCGAAAATGAAACTCATGATTGTTTCACCTGTTCCAGATGAGTGAGTTAAAACATCGAGAAACCTTGAATGTCCACAACTCCTTCTTGCAATGATATATCGATTAAACATTTTGCCACTGACAGGTACATTCATGACAATTGATGGTTCCAGTTGAATAAACTAAATCAAAAAAAAAAAAAAATGTCCATAACTCCTTATTGCAACGATACACAGCTTGAAACTTCTATCAAATTTTGTCACTGACATGCAGATTCATATACAAAATAAAACTCATTAGTTTGACACCTGTTCCAGTCAAACGAGCTAAAACAATAAAAAAAACTTGAGTGGCTATATTTCCTTATTGCAATGATATATTGACTTGAAACTCTTATCAATTTTTTCGTTGACATACAGATTCATATACAAGAATAAATAATAAAAGTATTAAACTATTTCCAGTTGAATGTTTTAAAACAATAAAAGCCTTTTCCAAAACTCCTTATTGCAATGATTTGTGGGTTTTGAAACTTATTTCAAATTTTGCCAATGAGAGGCACATTCATATAAAAGAGTAAAACTTATAAGTTTGACAATTGATAGTTCCAGATGAGTGAGCTAAAACAATGAAAACCCTGAGTAGCCATGACTCCTTTTTGCAATGAATAATCAACTTAGAACTTGTATCAAATATTGCCACTGAAATTTAGATTCATATCAAAAGAATATAACTAATGATTATAACAAAGGTTCCAATTGAATGAGCTAAAACTACAAAATTATCAAAAGGTTTTAGAATATGGAGGGTTCCAAAAGTGCAAATCTTATAATTTTTTAACTATTAACTTATGTTTTTATCTGTGTAAAATATCTGGCAAATCGACCCCTCTGCCCCCTTAAACAACAAGTCCCCTTATACCCATGCCTATTTGTTTCTCTTCCCAGTCAGCTCTCACCTTAAGTAAAAAAAAGAATAATGTTTTATTTATCTAATTTCTTTTAAAATCTCGGCCACAATTTGTGTGAATAGAATTAAATGAAATTTCCCATTTTGCTTTAACAGTTCTTGAGCTGCGTACAGCTGCGTAAGGCAAGTTTTTTAATGAGATAAACTGGCAGTTGATCAAAAGCATTTATAAGCAAGCTCTATTGAGCATACACATCGTAATTGTTTGAAACTTGAAAATAAATAGTTATTTGTATGATAAAGTGATTGACTCAATGCATTGGTGTCATCCAGTTGTGAGTTTTGGGTAACCAAAATTTGTTCTTTCTTTCGTAGATGATGACACAGTGTATGTAACGGTGGAATGCCATGGACCCACTGGTACTACTACAAACTGTAAGTTATAGAGGAAAAAATAGAAAAAGGAATTGTAACGAAACCCCACTGCACAATCCTATCAATGGCAACCTACACCTATAACGGGTGGGGTCCAGGGGCGAAGCCCCGGTGGGGGTACAGGGGGCAATGCCCCTGTAAGCCCTGAGCTTTTGGCATTTTGGGGTGAAAATTCAAGCCTCCCTAATGCCTATAAACAGAGAAATAGACACACTTTTCAAGCACTTATAATCCAATCCGATCTTTCATTTTACAGGAAATATTTATGAAACATCAACAGGCTCAAACAAAACTTAACTTCAATAGATCTACCAGGCCGAGTGTTAAACAAAAAAACCCAAAACACGGATGTGAAGTTCGCAATTGTATTTTTAGTTTTCTGTCTTCTCAGAGTAAACGCATAGTTGCGAAGATTGCATCAACTTGAAACTTTGCATGTCAGTAGAGTTTAATGTGAAGATGATCATCAGGAAGTTTTGACGTGATGTTCCAAAAATCATAACTCAAGAAGTACAGAAGATTTGTCAACAATCTAAACATCATCGGATAGTGTTACCTCGTTTGACCTTTACTTCTGGTTCAAACCGGAGGTTACAAATTTCAAAAAGTCAGATCTCAAGAACTACTTATACTTATAAATGGTCAAAATTTTTACATCAGGTAATAAGCCATTCAACCTTTGCAAACTTTTCCACAGAGATGTTACCAATTTGATCTTAACTTCCTGTCGAAATCGAACGTTAACGCTTACGTATTTATTGGCCTGCATTAAAACCACATGAAAAGAACTGCACTAAATCTAATCCAGTAGCTTGTGCTGGCTGTTGTACTCCATTGATCACAGGGTTCAAAGTCCATCAAACCTGCATATAGTCTAGTCTCTGTTCAAGGTTAACGCAACCTGATTTGGCATTACGTATTGTTATTTTTTAAAGAGCTGTCCCTGCAAACCTCGTTAACAATCAAATGCTAGACTTGATCGAGTGCATTTTTGGACTTTTGCTAGCACACCACGAAACAGTAACAGTACCACTCACCTTAGCCTCACAAAGCGAAAATCACCTTTTTTTTTTAACAGTGTCATTATGATGTCATAAAGCATCACCTGCCGTCATCTTAAAGGTGAACTTTACAAAGATTTATATGAAGGGCAAAAATATGCGATTAAGCTAAAACCTTGCACATTATTCACTGCCAGGATTTGTAACATCCAAATTTTAAGATGACGTCAATCTATCTAAAGTTTATTATTTCGAAAAATTATATCTTGAGAAACACATCTATTATGATTTTGTTTAAGCTTCCCTTTTTTTGTGAATGTTTGATGTATGAAATTTCACTATAACTGTTAGTGACATGATTTGACCTGGCTTCCTGTCCAACCGGAAGTTAACAAAATTTGTATCACAAAGCTCTTTTTAATTTTAAGTAAAGGTCTTGTATACTATCGGTTCAGTTTATGACTTTTTACATGAAAATTGTCATAGATGCTCAATAATACACGTTCTAGAGCTCAATGCTGTGTTAAGTAGTAACGTTAGCATTTATTTCCTGTGTAAACTAAAGGTAAAAATGTAATAGACTTACACTGTACTTTCTTTAAAATTTCAAAAGCTATCAACAATCTTTTGATCGATTGACTGAAATAGTTCACACATTAACACAACACTGACCTCAATGATTCCCAAACACCTATAGTGTTTGTTTTGACAACCACTAAATTCTAGTGTATTCTTATGTTTGTTCGCAAAAAAATGCTACTCAAACAAAGGCACACTTTCTAAGCTCATATAAACTTGAAAGTTCACAAATAGTTAGATAGTCATTAGGAGAAAAAAAAACTCAGTTTCATCATGTATTGAATTACATTAAATCAAAGTTTAATATTTGAAAAAATCATAACTCCTGAATGGCGCATTGATTTTTTACATTACCGGAAAGGGCTTTAAATACTCAAGAAACGATACACAGAAGGTGACCCCATTTGATCCTGACTTTGGTTTCAAACTGGAAGTTGAACATCAGATTGTAGGTTTGTTAGTCTGCTTAAAGTTTTGCTCAAAAATGATACCAATTTGACCTTATCTTCTGGTCGAAATCGGACGGTAAAGGCTACGTATGTAATGACATGCATTTACTGTGTATAATACAAAAACATTGTGGCTGGCTGTTCTGCCCTATTGATCAGACAGTTCATTGATCAGAGGCTGTGTTAGTCTAATCCAAGCAAAACTGCTAAATGTAGCTCGGTGGTCTGGTTGTAAGACATCTGTTCTAGCTGTGCAAATGTCGTGGGTTGATTCCCACCCGAGTAGTTTGTCTGTGTTGTTCTTTTTTATGAAACTCGGAAAAAGTACCGATTACGGTGCTTAATATACATATCAATTTGTAAGTTGAATTAAGCTGCATCGCAGTGAGAACCCCCGCAACGTGTCGTTTTTGAGCGAAAATCAGCACGTTTTTACTCCTTTTTTCGTCATCACTCCTTATTCGTTTATTGAATCAAATTGTTGTTTGCAGAAAAAGATTGTTCAATACTTTCTCTTTAAGTAAATCTTTTTCTTTTGAAAATTGAGATTAATTTGCCTCCGTCATTTTCGCATTGAAAATTCGTAGCTTTAAACTGTTTCGTGTGAGACACCGTAAAACTGCAAAAAATTTGAGAACTAGGCAGCCTTTCAAAGGCCGTATCTAGACCCCCTAAGCTTCAACCTAAATGTTGTTTGCATCATCTGAAACTTTAGTTCATAAACTTTTTCCTGGTGAAATGATTACTTTGATTGGAGCAATTTTTCCTCTGTCAATATGTAAATCAAAGTTCTTACCAATCAACGATCCAGTAACAAATCAAATAGGATACTGCACAAACAAATGTGTGTGCACGCGCGCGCGCGACACAGGCATGCGGGAGAAGCGCTACTGTGTGTGTGTGCGCGCGTAGTTAACAATATTTTCTTAACTTACTTTTTATATTTAAACAAATTCATATGCATAGGGAAAAGGTTAAAGGGGCTATCAAAGTCTTGAGAAAAGAATAAGCTTTGAAATCAAAATGGGGTCATCATTTATCAAACTTATTAAAAATTTGTTGTTGGGGAGGGCTCAAGCCCCCAAGCCCCTCCCCTTTCCTTGGGTGTCTCGTTGCGTCAAATGTCAAGGTCATATTGACTAAAGTAAAAAATATCTTGTCTGAGTGATTATTTTAGGACAATTGGTATTTCAACTCCAAACCTTGTGTGTGTTGATTGGTCTTGGGATACCCCAGAAGCCTAATGTTTTTGGACCATCTTCATTAAAAGTCAAGGTCATTATGTCTAAAACAAACAAAAAATGGTGTCCGGATGATAACTTAAGAAAGATTTGGTACATAAACTTTAAACTTGCATGTGGCTCGGTCTTGGGATCCCCAAGAAGCACGAGGCATGTATACGCAATTGCCATCTTGAATATTAATACAACCATTCTATATGGTTTTATCTTCATGTTTTTATGACTTTGATCTTAAGTAAAAAAAAGTTTTATTTATCTAATTTCTTTTAAAGTGTCGGCTCAATTAGTGTGAATAGAATTAAATAAAATTTTCCATTTTGCTTTAACAGTTCTTGAACATAAGTACACCTGCGTAAGGCAAGTTTTTTAATGAGATAAACTGGCAGTTGATCAAAAGCATTTATAAGCAAGCTCTATTGAGCATACACATCGTAATTGTTTGAAACTTGAAAATAAATAGTTATTTGTATGATAAAGTGATTGACTCAATGCATTGGTGTCATCCAGTTGTGAGTTTTGGGTAACCAAAATTTGTTCTTTCTTTCGTAGATGATGACACAGTGTATGTAACGGTGGAAAGCGATGGACCCACTGGTACTACTACAAACTGTAAGTTATAGGGGAAAAAATAGAAAAGGAATTGTAACGAAACCCCACTGCACAATCCTATCAATGGCAACCTACACCTATAACGGGTGGGGTCCAGGGGCGAAGCCCCGGTGGGGGTACAGGGGGCAATGCCCCTGTAAGCCCTGAGCTTTTGGCATTTTGGGGTGAAAATTCAAGCCTCCCTAATGCCTATAAACAGAGAAATAGACACACTTTTCAAGCACTTATAATCCAATCCGATCAATTTACAGGAAATATTTATGAAACATCAACGGGCTCAAACAAAACTTAACTTCAACAGATCTACTAGGCCGAGTGTTAAACAAAAAAACAAAAAAACACGGATGTGAAGTTCGCAATTTTATTTTTAGTTTTCTGTCTTCTCAGAGTAAATGCTAAGTTGCGAAAAATTGCATCAACTTGAAACTTTGCATGTCAGTAGACTTTAACGTGAAGATGATCAGGAAGTTTTGACGTGATGATGACGTCATCATTTGTTGAAATACAATAAATCAAAGTTTATTATTTCCCAAAATCATAACTCAAGAAGTACAGAAGATTTGTCAACAATCTATACATCATCGGATAGTGTTACCTCATTTGACCTTGACTTCTGGTTCAAACCGGAGGTTACAAATTTCAAAAAGTCAGATCTCAAGAACTACTTATACTTATAAATGGTCAAAATTTTTACATCAGGTAATAAGCCATTCAACCTTTGCAAACTTTTCCACAGAGATGTTACCAATTTGATCTTAACTTCCTGTCGAAATCGAACGTTAACGCTTACGTATTTATTGGCCTGCATTAAAACCACATGAAAAGAACTGCACTAAATCTAATCCAGTAGCTTGTGCTGGCTGTTGTACTCCATTGATCACAGGGTTCAAAGTCCATCAAACCTGCATATAGTCTAGTCTCTGTTCAAGGTTAACGCAACCTGATTTGGCATTACGCATTGTTATTTTTTAAAGAGCTGTCCCTGCAAACCTCGTTAACAATCAAATGCTAGACTTGATCACAAAGCGAAAATCACCTTTTTTTTAACAGTGACATTATGATGTCATAAAGCATCACGTGCTGTCAACTTAAAGGTCCCATGAATTAATTTTTTTATTGGTTAAAAAAAGGAAGTATGCCTATCATAGTATATTATTATTTTTTTCACATTTTGTACATGCCTATTTACTGTAGAAATAACCCTTCCTCATTAACATAGAATCTGTGACGTAGACAGTGGACCGGCTGCAGGCTGACCAGGGCCCTGTGTGTGACCGTAACACACAATGCATTTTTGACCACTCGGCACCAGAGCTGTCTTTGAAATGTTTTACCACAGTCTACGTCACGAATCATTGGCAATCAAATGACACACATATTTGGGGCTCAATTAAAGTGTATTAACGCATAATAAACATATTAAAATAGTCAATATTATGTTTTGTTAATTTCAAACCGCATATTAAGCCACAAAAATGCAATGTGACAAAATACCTCTACAGCAATGCATCTTGGGAACCGAAAAGCCATACGTATGAATAAAAAAGAAATCCAGTTGCCAATAATGGACACTGTGCTGTAGTTTAGATGTTACCGTGCCAGGTTTTACATATCATGCACCTCAAAGTTTCCATAAGGGCACCATTGTGGTTGTCGATGTCGTTTAATTTTGGATTTCACCCACAAATCTTTGTGCGCCAATCATGCGCACTGGGACATGCATCTTGGGCTAGGCCACTGAAAATTTGAATTTTTGTTAAGTGCAACAACTATCAAAGACTTAAATTATCATAGTGGGGCATGTGTGTTTGTCAACGCACTGTTCTTGTTGATGATATTTAAAAACAAACATCAAATTAATTTAGGAGACCTTTTGTTGTTTATTTTTGGGAACTGATTAGGAAAATTTAAAATATATTTATTTTTTAGGTACTGATGAACAAATGATGCAAGGCTCTCCTGATCGTGACTCTCCTGATGGTGACTCCCCCCATGGTGACTCTCCTGATGGTGACTCTCCTGATGGTGACTCTCCTGATGGTGACTCTCCTGATGGTGACTCTCCTGATGGTGACTCCCCCCATGGTGACTCTTCTGATGTTGACTCTCCTGATGGTGACTCTCCTGATGGTGACTCTCCTGATGGTGACTCTCCTGATGGTGACTCTCCTGATGGTGACTCTCCTGATGGTGACTCTCCTGATGGTGACTCTCCTGATGGCTCTTGCTCCACTACTGAAGATCCAGTTGCCCGTAAAGACAGTAAGTTGTTTATTTTTGTATTCAACAGTTTGACACTGTTTTCAACCAAAGCAGTTTTGTTTGTTTTTGTTTACGAAGTGGCATAAAGTTTATACCAACCTTTTATACTCAAATTACTACCCCACCCCAAGTTGGGAACTGACCAATCCAGAGAAAGCCCGCGAATGCAGGGTGGTCAGACTATGGTGGTCTGTCCCCTCACCCCACCTCCGTCCCTTGCCCATCCGGACAAAGTTTGCCCGAGGCAAACCTTGGGTATCTCTCCCACGTAGCCAACATGTAACAGCTGAAGGAGGGGTGCGCCCTCGTTGTGTACAGCAGAGTATAAAACATTTTGATCGCAAATGCGATAAAATGAATTATACTCAGACAATACACAATGAAAACAATTGAAACATAAATGATTGACATTTTTGCCACAGCTTAAAAACTGCTTTTATTCTGAACGATTTAAAATGTGGAAAGTTTCCAGAAAATGTAACCTGCCAGAACACTGACAGTTTGAATATACCCAAACTTGGGTCAATTGCTCCCACGAGCATAGAACAAACAAAATATGGCAGGCTTGCCAATGCAGTGAGCAGCTTGCTCACAGAACTGAGCCATTAGAGACTCAAGCAGGGCACAGCTTGTGACCCCAACAAAAAATCGGGCAGCTTGCCCAAAAATAGACTTGCAACGGGCTGATCAGGCCCTCCATGGCAGCTTGCCAACAAGTCACGAACCTGGCAGCTTGCCAACATATAAAAATGACACAGTAAAAATGTTTCATCATGCAAAATTAAAATACAGCCGTGAATACAAAAGTGAACATCTACCGCCTGAACCGACGGTTAGAATAGCAGCCCCGCCTGAACGAGCGGGCGCCACAACTCTTGTTTACAACTTCGGCTTTACTTAATAATAACAATACTTAAAAATGAGGCAGTGAAAGTCCTTATTCCGCAATTAACGCCACACACCCCACGCGACCGATGGAAGAAGGACGACCACGCCTCTTACAACCTAATTTAGAAATTAACTACAAATGCAAGCCTGGAGATTTTGCCGAAACAATCCCAAACCTTCGCTGGAAAGATGGACCCCGTCATAACGAAACAAATGAAAATGAGACCACTTAAATTGTGGATGATGCAAAACTGAAACAATGAACATGCGACGGCTGACTGACCGTGCCCATTTGTTGATAGAACGGCGCGTCATTTCCATTTTAGGTTGGGAAGTTGCCCCGACAAAACATGCCCGAGGCAGGATATCAGACCAAACGACCCGGGCCCCCAGAAACAGCATGGAACATTCTTCCATAAATATACGGACACTCTGGCGTACACAGAACGTATCTAATGGGACAAGGTCGTTGGTGCCAATGTGGACAATGATTAATGCTGGTGGAGGACCAGACACCGCAAGAGCTGCTAATAAATCAGTGATGTCACTTATGACAGCTCCACCTTTACCATTCCAACGCACCCGCGGGGCACACTGAAGACTACACTGAGCGCGGCGAACGAGTGAGTCGCCAACTATCCAAACATCTCCTGCTCAGAAACATATATACATGAAAACATTACTAAAAGTTCCTATTACAGCCCTGGAAAGTCACAACAAGGTTCCGGGTGGATATAAGACTGAACGGCGTCCGAACGCCAACGGCCCATACCTTTAATACTATCATATGGGACCCCTAAATTAAATGCAGTTGTTGCTGCACCAATACGAAATGAATGGGCCTTAAAATGAGCCTCCCCAAAGCCCGAAAACGCCAAGGCTTTCTTCAAAACTGCATTAAATTGAAAACGGGTGAGAACATTACCATTAAAATGACAGAAAAAGAAAACTGGTGCATGAAGAGGCCGCACTGCAGTAAAAGCAGTAAATGCCCTAACCGGGCAAAGAGATGGGTCATTGGACTGTATGAGGCGAATGACCTGGGGGGAACCAATCTTGGCCGTCTTCATAAAACGAAAATTAATTGCAACAGAAGCTGACGGCAATCCTACATCGTGAAACACTACATCAGACAAATGCAATATGGAATCTTGCACTTGATGCAACGAGTTTGCGGCAAACTCACCAATGCGCATGAAACCAAAAAATGCACCCAACATGGCCGCACGAAATAAAGTAACTTCAAATTGGTCGGTGCAAACAGACGGCAAAGCCGCCAATAGCCGAGATAAAACCGGTATTGTAACTGGCAAACGATTATCCTCGGAGGGATTATCCCTACGGCACCCAACCAACAATTTGGCCACCAAAAAATCACGAGTCGGATCCACTAACCCCGAAATCTTATAATGAAAACCTACTCCTGATACATACATTGCGATGGTAGCTGGGGCTAGCCGCCTCAAGGACAACCATGCAATGAATTCACGCACATCCGTCACTGAGGCTACAAAATTACATTCCAGAGGTATGTTGCGAAAACGACAAAAGGCCTGCCAACCAACCTGATATGTTTCACGTGAATTAGGAGCAAAGGCTATATTTAAAAGGCGCTGAACCTCACCTTCTAGCACAAGAGGAGATGTACTGGGACTGGTGTCATTGTGAGATCCGCCCCCGGGGCCAATGCCTTGAAACGCTCGACCTGAAAGCGGGACAGTGAATCTGCAATGTCATTATGCACCCCCGGAACATGAACAGCTTTAAACACAATATTGTGCATAAGGCACTGACACACGAAATTGCGGACCAACTGCATAATCTGATCACAGCGTGAAGACTGGCCATTAATTATGTGAACTACAGCGCTGTTATCCGTACGAAATGTCACCTTCCGGTTCGCTAACAGAGAACCCCAGCAATGCACCGCAACTACCAATGGATAAAATTCTAAAAACGCAATGGACGGTGGGTGACTTAAAATTGATTGTGGCCACTTGCCCCTGAACCATTTGCCTTGAAAGAAACCCCCAAATCCAATGGATGCAGCGGCATCCGTAAAGAGCTCAAGTGTTTCATTGACATCCCAAATGCCATGCCTAAAAGGAGAAATACCGTTGAAGTGTTCAAGAAACTCCAACCAAGTTAGTAAGTCAAGTTTGGCACCAGCTGACACTCTGATCTTAAAATGAGGTCTAGTTACACCTCTAGTAAGCGCAATCAGTCTCCGAGTAAAAGCCCTCCCTGGAGCGATTGCCCGACACACAAAATTAAGAGAGCCAATTAAAGATTGAATTTCCCTTAAGGTAACCTTAGTCTTGCCTAAAACTGTTTGTATTTGTCCCCGCAGGGCCTGGACTTTGTCATGAGGCACCAAAACTTGCCTCTTTACAGAATCAATCGCTAATCCCAAGAAAAGTATAGATTGACTGGGACTTGTGGTTTTCTCCCTTGCGATCGGGACCCCCAAAGAGGAACAAACCTCCTTGAATACCTGCAGTATGTGTCCACACTCTTTGTATGAAGAGCCGACAAATAAAAAATCATCCAAATAATGAGTCACATGACCATACTGAGTTACCTGACTTACGCAAAATTCAAGAAAGGTACTGAATGTTTCAAACAAAGCACAAGAAATAGAGCATCCCATAGGTAAACATTTATCATAGTAATATTGACCATTAAACTGTAAACCCAACAGCTCGTAATCAGAAGGGGCCACTGGCAGTAACCGAAAGGCGGACTTAATGTCTGACTTTGCCATCCATGCCCCTGTCTGGCCTGCCCCCATCACCATGGCCACTGCCTGGTCAAATGAAGTATAATGAACTGTGCACCTACTCTTATCAATATGATCATTAATTGATCCACCCGATGGGAAGGATAAATGGTGAATTAACCGAAAGGAATTCAGTTCATGCTTCGGGACCAGGCCAATTGGCGAACATTGCAAATTTGGAAAAGGGGGGCAATCGAAAGGGCCCGCCATTCGACCCATGTTAATTTCCTTACACAACTTTTCCTGAACAACCATGGGTTGCAGGGCAGCCGATTGCAAACAAGTAGAGTCCCTTCGCACTCGCGGTCCCTCAAAACCAAGCTTAAAACCCTGCGAAAAACCCTCATGAAGGATACGAGCAGCTTCCCTGTTGGGGTAACGGGAAAGCCACTGCTTTAAAACTCCTAACTTAATTGGCGTGGGGGGCTCGAAAATTCCCTTGAAGGGAAGGAACTGCCCCTGTTTTCTCACCCGCCGTGCTTTTAGCAAGAGAAACACGGGATCCTGCAGCCTGTGCAATCTGCCCTGATTGACCGCGCTTGGCATTACGCGCCGGGGCCAAAGGGAAATTAGGACCCCCCAATCCAACCCGACACATGTTGGCACCGTGACCAGAGAGGGAACAACGCTTGCACCTGTGTGCAAACTTGCACTGCGGCCACCGGCAACCCTTATCTGAGTTGAACGCATAACAAACGTTGGACGCATTTGCTATGCTCCTACCAGACCCCCATTTTTGTGGAAATGAACCAACTAAGGGTTTGTTAAGCTTTGCAGGCACCAGAGCAGAGGCTGCGGCTACAGTCACCCATAGTTCTACATCTAATTCAGCCCAGGAATGGGCAGGATTGGCAGCCTGGCACAAACGAAATTGCTCATCATAGGAACGCCAACCTAAGCCTGGGAACTGGGATGCTGCAGTTTTTATGCTTTCAGCATACTTGAGCAACTCAGCACAACGGCCTGGGTGGCGCTCCAAATAAATGGACATAAACGTATGGAATGCGCTTGTCCACTTATCTATAGTATCAATTTTCGACTTATTTTGAGCCGATGCAGATCTAAAAACCACTCTATCACCCTGAACGGACAGAACTAAGTCAGAACTGGGGTTGGACTCTGCCTGTATCAGGGAAAACACGGCGTTGTCACGGTACAACGCTGCGAAATCTACAAAGTGGCCGGCCCAAATCTTTTCCCTCAATGAAAGAGCTACATGGGCCCCCAAACTATGACAACCTTGCACCGACGGCAACGCAACCAGTGAAGGTGACCCAGATGAAGGTGGTAGAGTTTGGATAAATGAAGAAGGGAAACTACCCATTGTGCTTGTCAAAGCAAGCGCATTCGGGGCCCTAGCGGCCTGGCTACCCTGGTTATTACGACTACAACTACAACTACAACTACCAGTATTAACATTACTATTATAAGTATAGCCATGGTTGTCATGGTTGTCGCTTGGAGTTGGTCCAAACTCACCCGTCACATCGGAGGTCTCCAACACCTCGACAGGCGGCGACGAAATGTCCTCCCGTGGTCCTTGTGCACCAGGCGTGTCCGGGCGCTGTACATGTACATCTCGAGCGGTAGCGCTCCTCGGTGTCATCACCCCATGACGACGGCTTGGAGGACGACCCCGTCCCCGCGTACCACCCCGGCCTTTACCCTTGCCGGGACCTGACGCCGGTGAACCACCAACTGGCTCCAAAACTCCCGCAGGACGCCGACTCCGCCGAAGCTGTCCTCCCCGCTGCTTGGTCATCCTTCCAGGCAATAAGTAATGAAGCAATAACTTTAACTTTCTGGGCAAGTATAGAGCCAGCGAGAAACGTATTTCAAAAGCAAAAAAGAGGAGAGAGAGTGTATCAAATAAATCCGTTGTCTAGCAAAGCTGTAACAAAAGTGACCAAATTAGCGCCAAAACCCACCTTATAACCCACACATGGGTAGCATGGCCTAACTAGTGGAAAATTACTACCCCACCCCAAGTTGGGAACTGACCAATCCAGAGAAAGCCCGCGAATGCAGGGTGGTCAGACTATGGTGGTCTGTCCCCTCACCCCACCTCCGTCCCTTGCCCATCCGGACAAAGTTTGCCCGAGGCAAACCTTGGGTATCTCTCCCACGTAGCCAACATGTAACAGCTGAAGGAGGGGTGCGCCCTCGTTGTGTACAGCAGAGTATAAAACATTTTGATCGCAAATGCGATAAAATGAAATAGTAAAATATAACTTAAATTGAGTAAAATCGAAAATGTATATGTTGATGTTGATTGCCACATGAAACAACTATTTAGGTATTCGGGCAACAGCCAATTGTTTTTGTTCTTTTTTGTTCTTTTTAAGAAGTTTTTTGTCTTCTTAGAAATTTTGTTGTGCAAGCATATGCATAAATAGTTTCAGGAGACTCTTTGGAACACTTTGACCTTTCCCTCAGAGGACAATGAAAGGTCAAACTACTGGAAATAGGATAGAAATTTGAAAAATGAGTAGGTTGACCTATTCTGTAGAAATTAATTATAATATATATAACAGAGGATGTGAGGGTAAGAAAGTTGGGAACAGGTTGACCTAGTCTATGGTAAAAGATCAGAATTTGGGCGGACGTTGACCTAGATTAATGAAAAAGATTGCGCAAGACTTCCGGTATGGGCTTTACGTGCTATGGTTGTGAGCAATGGTGCAATGATATGTGTCTGTGACTATGGATTTGACATCAAGGGAGAGCACAGCTGGCTGAAGGAGTTAATCCCATCGATCTGTTTAAGACTGAAATAGTGATACGTTACTATGTGCTTATGCAAACTCTGAAAACAGGTCAAAGTGATGTTAGCGCATGAGAAAATGTCTGTTCACTTCATGAAACAAAGTAAAAGTCATTTAATCATCAACTTGAAACTACAAAAAATATACTAATCTCAAATATCAACATGAAAGGGCACTTAGTCTATAATTAATAAATCTTTATCAATGAAAGGGTAATAGAGAAACAAATTAATAAGTCTACGCAAAAAAATTATCAAACAGAGTAATGGAGACCTGAGTAACAACCCAGATAGCATCACAAAATAGGACCAACGTTGGGTCAACAGAACACTTTCATTGTTCATTGGACCAACATTGGCTGTTATTATTGGCCCAACATACTTTTGCTGATCAACCTTATGTTGGGCCATTGAAAAAGTTGACCAAATGTTGGCCCATAGTAAACAATGGCTCAACATTGGGCCAATGTCTGGCCCATGTATATCAAAACATTAAGCCAATATTGGGCCAACACGTTCCAACGCTGAGCCTAACATTCTGCCAACAGAACAGTTTCATTGGGCCAACGTTGGTTGTAGCAATGTTGGCCCAACATACTTTTGATCATCGGAGTTACATCACAAACATTTG
>CAJVRT020000007.1:0-125009 GCA_911728455.2 Marthasterias glacialis | reverse complement strand
CAAAAAATTTTTATGCGATTTTATGATAGAAAATGATAGAGTAGATATCACTGAAGAGGGTTTGTGTGTGGGGAAGGGGTCAATTCGCAATATTTGGGCAAATAGCAATATTTAGGTCAACTCTGACGTCACCAAGATGGCCGGAAAAGCTCGCTAGCTCCCGAAATAACGCGAGTTGGGACCTCTAGTTTGTTGGACACGTCTCCGGAGAGCCGGCCGCATCCACTGATTCCATGAAAACCACTTTTCAAAAGGGGTCAAAAATTGAAAATTTCTCACAGGGAGCTCCCTGTGAGCACCCGCCATTTTGGTCAAAAAATTTTTATGCGATTTTATGATAGAAAATGATAGAGTAGATATCACTGAAGAGGGTTTGTGTGTGGGGAAGGGGTCAATTCGCAATATTTGGGCAAATAGCAATATTTAGGTCAACTCTGACGTCACCAAGATGGCCGGAAAAGCTCGCTAGCTCCCGAAATAACGCGAGTTGGGACCTCTAGTTTGTTGGACACGTCTCCGGAGAGCCGGCCGCATCCACTGATTCCATGAAAACCACTTTTCAAAAGGGGTCAAAAATTGAAAATTTCTCACAGGGAGCTCCCTGTGAGCACCCGCCATTTTGGTCAAAAAATTTTTATGCGATTTTATGATAGAAAATGATAGAGTAGATATCACTGAAGAGGGTTTGTGTGTGGGGAAGGGGTCAATTCGCAATATTTGGGCAAATAGCAATATTTAGGTCAACTCTGACGTCACCAAGATGGCCGGAAAAGCTCGCTAGCTCCCGAAATAACGCGAGTTGGGACCTCTAGTTTGTTGGACACGTCTCCGGAGAGCCGGCCGCATCCACTGATTCCATGAAAACCACTTTTCAAAAGGGGTCAAAAATTGAAAATTTCTCACAGGGAGCTCCCTGTGAGCACCCGCCATTTTGGTCAAAAATTTTTTATGCGATTTTATGATAGAAAATGATAGAGTAGATATCACTGAAGAGGGTTTGTGTGTGGGGAAGGGGTCAATTCGCAATATTTGGGCAAATAGCAATATTTAGGTCAACTCTGACGTCACCAAGATGGCCGGAAAAGCTCGCTAGCTCCCGAAATAACGCGAGTTGGGACCTCTAGTTTGTTGGACACGTCTCCGGAGAGCCGGCCGCATCCACTGATTCCATGAAAACCACTTTTCAAAAGGGGTCAAAAATTGAAAATTTCTCACAGGGAGCTCCCTGTGAGCACCCGCCATTTTGGTCAAAAATTTTTTATGCGATTTTATGATAGAAAATGATAGAGTAGATATCACTGAAGAGGGTTTGTGTGTGGGGAAGGGGTCAATTCGCAATATTTGGGCAAATAGCAATATTTAGGTCAACTCTGACGTCACCAAGATGGCCGGAAAAGCTCGCTAGCTCCCGAAATAACGCGAGTTGGGACCTCTAGTTTGTTGGACACGTCTCCGGAGAGCCGGCCGCATCCACTGATTCCATGAAAACCACTTTTCAAAAGGGGTCAAAAATTGAAAATTTCTCACAGGGAGCTCCCTGTGAGCACCCGCCATTTTGGTCAAAAAATTTTTATGCGATTTTATGATAGAAAATGATAGAGTAGATATCACTGAAGAGGGTTTGTGTGTGGGGAAGGGGTCAATTCGCAATATTTGGGCAAATAGCAATATTTAGGTCAACTCTGACGTCACCAAGATGGCCGGAAAAGCTCGCTAGCTCCCGAAATAACGCGAGTTGGGACCTCTAGTTTGTTGGACACGTCTCCGGAGAGCCGGCCGCATCCACTGATTCCATGAAAACCACTTTTCAAAAGGGGTCAAAAATTGAAAATTTCTCACAGGGAGCTCCCTGTGAGCACCCGCCATTTTGGTCAAAAAATTTTTATGCGATTTTATGATAGAAAATGATAGAGTAGATATCACTGAAGAGGGTTTGTGTGTGGGGAAGGGGTCAATTCGCAATATTTGGGCAAATAGCAATATTTAGGTCAACTCTGACGTCACCAAGATGGCCGGAAAAGCTCGCTAGCTCCCGAAATAACGCGAGTTGGGACCTCTAGTTTGTTGGACA
This sequence comes from Marthasterias glacialis, assembly GCA_911728455.2. NCBI lineage: Eukaryota > Metazoa > Echinodermata > Asteroidea > Forcipulatida > Asteriidae > Marthasterias > Marthasterias glacialis. The sequence goes on along the minus strand of CAJVRT020000007.1, from coordinate 122,938 downwards.
CGTCTCCGGAGAGCCGGCCGCATCCACTGATTCCATGAAAACCACTTTTCAAAAGGGGTCAAAAATTGAAAATTTCTCACAGGGAGCTGCACCCGCCATTTTGGTCAAAAAATTTTTATGCGATTTTATGATAGAAAATGATAGAGTAGATATCACTGAAGAGGGTTTGTGTGTGGGGAAGGGGTCAATTCGCAATATTTGGGCAAATAGCAATATTTAGGTCAACTCTGACGTCACCAAGATGGCCGGAAAAGCTCGCTAGCTCCCGAAATAACGCGAGTTGGGACCTCTAGTTTGTTGGACACGTCTCCGGAGAGCCGGCCGCATCCACTGATTCCATGAAAACCACTTTTCAAAAGGGGTCAAAAATTGAAAATTTCTCACAGGGAGCTCCCTGTGAGCACCCGCCATTTTGGTCAAAAATTTTTTATGCGATTTTATGATAGAAAATGATAGAGTAGATATCACTGAAGAGGGTTTGTGTGTGGGGAAGGGGTCAATTCGCAATATTTGGGCAAATAGCAATATTTAGGTCAACTCTGACGTCACCAAGATGGCCGGAAAAGCTCGCTAGCTCCCGAAATAACGCGAGTTGGGACCTCTAGTTTGTTGGACACGTCTCCGGAGAGCCGGCCGCATCCACTGATTCCATGAAAACCACTTTTCAAAAGGGGTCAAAAATTGAAAATTTCTCACAGGGAGCTCCCTGTGAGCACCCGCCATTTTGGTCAAAAAATTTTTATGCGATTTTATGATAGAAAATGATAGAGTAGATATCACTGAAGAGGGTTTGTGTGTGGGGAAGGGGTCAATTCGCAATATTTGGGCAAATAGCAATATTTAGGTCAACTCTGACGTCACCAAGATGGCCGGAAAAGCTCGCTAGCTCCCGAAATAACGCGAGTTGGGACCTCTAGTTTGTTGGACACGTCTCCGGAGAGCCGGCCGCATCCACTGATTCCATGAAAACCACTTTTCAAAAGGGGTCAAAAATTGAAAATTTCTCACAGGGAGCTCCCTGTGAGCACCCGCCATTTTGGTCAAAAAATTTTTATGCGATTTTATGATAGAAAATGATAGAGTAGATATCACTGAAGAGGGTTTGTGTGTGGGGAAGGGGTCAATTCGCAATATTTGGGCAAATAACAATATTTAGGTCAACTCTGACGTCACCAAGATGGCCGGAAAAGCTCGCTAGCTCCCGAAATAACGCGAGTTGGGACCTCTAGTTTGTTGGACACGTCTCCGGAGAGCCGGCCGCATCCACTGATTCCATGAAAACCACTTTTCAAAAGGGGTCAAAAATTGAAAATTTCTCACAGGGAGCTCCCTGTGAGCACCCGCCATTTTGGTCAAAAATTTTTTATGCGATTTTATGATAGAAAATGATAGAGTAGATATCACTGAAGAGGGTTTGTGTGTGGGGAAGGGGTCAATTCGCAATATTTGGGCAAATAGCAATATTTAGGTCAACTCTGACGTCACCAAGATGGCCGGAAAAGCTCGCTAGCTCCCGAAATAACGCGAGTTGGGACCTCTAGTTTGTTGGACACGTCTCCGGAGAGCCGGCCGCATCCACTGATTCCATGAAAACCACTTTTCAAAAGGGGTCAAAAATTGAAAATTTCTCACAGGGAGCTCCCTGTGAGCACCCGCCATTTTGGTCAAAAATTTTTTATGCGATTTTATGATAGAAAATGATAGAGTAGATATCACTGAAGAGGGTTTGTGTGTGGGGAAGGGGTCAATTCGCAATATTTGGGCAAATAGCAATATTTAGGTCAACTCTGACGTCACCAAGATGGCCGGAAAAGCTCGCTAGCTCCCGAAATAACGCGAGTTGGGACCTCTAGTTTGTTGGACACGTCTCCGGAGAGCCGGCCGCATCCACTGATTCCATGAAAACCACTTTTCAAAAGGGGTCAAAAATTGAAAATTTCTCACAGGGAGCTCCCTGTGAGCACCCGCCATTTTGGTCAAAAAATTTTTATGCGATTTTATGATAGAAAATGATAGAGTAGATATCACTGAAGAGGGTTTGTGTGTGGGGAAGGGGTCAATTCGCAATATTTGGGCAAATAGCAATATTTAGGTCAACTCTGACGTCACCAAGATGGCCGGAAAAGCTCGCTAGCTCCCGAAATAACGCGAGTTGGGACCTCTAGTTTGTTGGACACGTCTCCGGAGAGCCGGCCGCATCCACTGATTCCATGAAAACCACTTTTCAAAAGGGGTCAAAAATTGAAAATTTCTCACAGGGAGCTCCCTGTGAGCACCCGCCATTTTGGTCAAAAAATTTTTATGCGATTTTATGATAGAAAATGATAGAGTAGATATCACTGAAGAGGGTTTGTGTGTGGGGAAGGGGTCAATTCGCAATATTTGGGCAAATAGCAATATTTAGGTCAACTCTGACGTCACCAATATGGCCGGAAAAGCTCGCTAGCTCCCGAAATAACGCGAGTTGGGACCTCTAGTTTGTTGGACACGTCTCCGGAGAGCCGGCCGCATCCACTGATTCCATGAAAACCACTTTTCAAAAGGGGTCAAAAATTGAAAATTTCTCACAGGGAGCTCCCTGTGAGCACCCGCCATTTTGGTCAAAAAATTTTTATGCGATTTTATGATAGAAAATGATAGAGTAGATATCACTGAAGAGGGTTTGTGTGTGGGGAAGGGGTCAATTCGCAATATTTGGGCAAATAGCAATATTTAGGTCAACTCTGACGTCACCAAGATGGCCGGAAAAGCTCGCTAGCTCCCGAAATAACGCGAGTTGGGACCTCTAGTTTGTTGGACACGTCTCCGGAGAGCCGGCCGCATCCACTGATTCCATGAAAACCACTTTTCAAAAGGGGTCAAAAATTGAAAATTTCTCACAGGGAGCTCCCTGTGAGCACCCGCCATTTTGGTCAAAAATTTTTTATGCGATTTTATGATAGAAAATGATAGAGTAGATATCACTGAAGAGGGTTTGTGTGTGGGGAAGGGGTCAATTCGCAATATTTGGGCAAATAGCAATATTTAGGTCAACTCTGACGTCACCAAGATGGCCGGAAAAGCTCGCTAGCTCCCGAAATAACGCGAGTTGGGACCTCTAGTTTGTTGGACACGTCTCCGGAGAGCCGGCCGCATCCACTGATTCCATGAAAACCACTTTTCAAAAGGGGTCAAAAATTGAAAATTTCTCACAGGGAGCTCCCTGTGAGCACCCGCCATTTTGGTCAAAAATTTTTTATGCGATTTTATGATAGAAAATGATAGAGTAGTAATCACTGAAGAGGGTTTGTGTGTGGGGAAGGGGTCAATTCGCAATATTTGGGCAAATAGCAATATTTAGGTCAACTCTGACGTCACCAAGATGGCCGGAAAAGCTCGCTAGCTCCCGAAATAACGCGAGTTGGGACCTCTAGTTTGTTGGACACGTCTCCGGAGAGCCGGCCGCATCCACTGATTCCATGAAAACCACTTTTCAAAAGGGGTCAAAAATTGAAAATTTCTCACAGGGAGCTCCCTGTGAGCACCCGCCATTTTGGTCAAAAAATTTTTATGCGATTTTATGATAGAAAATGATAGAGTAGATATCACTGAAGAGGGTTTGTGTGTGGGGAAGGGGTCAATTCGCAATATTTGGGCAAATAGCAATATTTAGGTCAACTCTGACGTCACCAAGATGGCCGGAAAAGCTCGCTAGCTCCCGAAATAACGCGAGTTGGGACCTCTAGTTTGTTGGACACGTCTCCGGAGAGCCGGCCGCATCCACTGATTCCATGAAAACCACTTTTCAAAAGGGGTCAAAAATTGAAAATTTCTCACAGGGAGCTCCCTGTGAGCACCCGCCATTTTGGTCAAAAAATTTTTATGCGATTTTATGATAGAAAATGATAGAGTAGATATCACTGAAGAGGGTTTGTGTGTGGGGAAGGGGTCAATTCGCAATATTTGGGCAAATAGCAATATTTAGGTCAACTCTGACGTCACCAAGATGGCCGGAAAAGCTCGCTAGCTCCCGAAATAACGCGAGTTGGGACCTCTAGTTTGTTGGACACGTCTCCGGAGAGCCGGCCGCATCCACTGATTCCATGAAAACCACTTTTCAAAAGGGGTCAAAAATTGAAAATTTCTCACAGGGAGCTCCCTGTGAGCACCCGCCATTTTGGTCAAAAATTTTTTATGCGATTTTATGATAGAAAATGATAGAGTAGATATCACTGAAGAGGGTTTGTGTGTGGGGAAGGGGTCAATTCGCAATATTTGGGCAAATAGCAATATTTAGGTCAACTCTGACGTCACCAAGATGGCCGGAAAAGCTCGCTAGCTCCCGAAATAACGCGAGTTGGGACCTCTAGTTTGTTGGACACGTCTCCGGAGAGCCGGCCGCATCCACTGATTCCATGAAAACCACTTTTCAAAAGGGGTCAAAAATTGAAAATTTCTCACAGGGAGCTCCCTGTGAGCACCCGCCATTTTGGTCAAAAATTTTTTATGCGATTTTATGATAGAAAATGATAGAGTAGATATCACTGAAGAGGGTTTGTGTGTGGGGAAGGGGTCAATTCGCAATATTTGGGCAAATAGCAATATTTAGGTCAACTCTGACGTCACCAAGATGGCCGGAAAAGCTCGCTAGCTCCCGAAATAACGCGAGTTGGGACCTCTAGTTTGTTGGACACGTCTCCGGAGAGCCGGCCGCATCCACTGATTCCATGAAAACCACTTTTCAAAAGGGGTCAAAAATTGAAAATTTCTCACAGGGAGCTCCCTGTGAGCACCCGCCATTTTGGTCAAAAAATTTTTATGCGATTTTATGATAGAAAATGATAGAGTAGATATCACTGAAGAGGGTTTGTGTGTGGGGAAGGGGTCAATTCGCAATATTTGGGCAAATAGCAATATTTAGGTCAACTCTGACGTCACCAAGATGGCCGGAAAAGCTCGCTAGCTCCCGAAATAACGCGAGTTGGGACCTCTAGTTTGTTGGACACGTCTCCGGAGAGCCGGCCGCATCCACTGATTCCATGAAAACCACTTTTCAAAAGGGGTCAAAAATTGAAAATTTCTCACAGGGAGCTCCCTGTGAGCACCCGCCATTTTGGTCAAAAATTTTTTATGCGATTTTATGATAGAAAATGATAGAGTAGATATCACTGAAGAGGGTTTGTGTGTGGGGAAGGGGTCAATTCGCAATATTTGGGCAAATAGCAATATTTAGGTCAACTCTGACGTCACCAAGATGGCCGGAAAAGCTCGCTAGCTCCCGAAATAACGCGAGTTGGGACCTCTAGTTTGTTGGACACGTCTCCGGAGAGCCGGCCGCATCCACTGATTCCATGAAAACCACTTTTCAAAAGGGGTCAAAAATTGAAAATTTCTCACAGGGAGCTCCCTGTGAGCACCCGCCATTTTGGTCAAAAATTTTTTATGCGATTTTATGATAGAAAATGATAGAGTAGATATCACTGAAGAGGGTTTGTGTGTGGGGAAGGGGTCAATTCGCAATATTTGGGCAAATAGCAATATTTAGGTCAACTCTGACGTCACCAAGATGGCCGGAAAAGCTCGCTAGCTCCCGAAATAACGCGAGTTGGGACCTCTAGTTTGTTGGACACGTCTCCGGAGAGCCGGCCGCATCCACTGATTCCATGAAAACCACTTTTCAAAAGGGGTCAAAAATTGAAAATTTCTCACAGGGAGCTCCCTGTGAGCACCCGCCATTTTGGTCAAAAAATTTTTATGCGATTTTATGATAGAAAATGATAGAGTAGATATCACTGAAGAGGGTTTGTGTGTGGGGAAGGGGTCAATTCGCAATATTTGGGCAAATAGCAATATTTAGGTCAACTCTGACGTCACCAAGATGGCCGGAAAAGCTCGCTAGCTCCCGAAATAACGCGAGTTGGGACCTCTAGTTTGTTGGACACGTCTCCGGAGAGCCGGCCGCATCCACTGATTCCATGAAAACCACTTTTCAAAAGGGGTCAAAAATTGAAAATTTCTCACAGGGAGCTCCCTGTGAGCACCCGCCATTTTGGTCAAAAAATTTTTATGCGATTTTATGATAGAAAATGATAGAGTAGATATCACTGAAGAGGGTTTGTGTGTGGGGAAGGGGTCAATTCGCAATATTTGGGCAAATAGCAATATTTAGGTCAACTCTGACGTCACCAAGATGGCCGGAAAAGCTCGCTAGCTCCCGAAATAACGCGAGTTGGGACCTCTAGTTTGTTGGACACGTCTCCGGAGAGCCGGCCGCATCCACTGATTCCATGAAAACCACTTTTCAAAAGGGGTCAAAAATTGAAAATTTCTCACAGGGAGCTCCCTGTGAGCACCCGCCATTTTGGTCAAAAATTTTTTATGCGATTTTATGATAGAAAATGATAGAGTAGATATCACTGAAGAGGGTTTGTGTGTGGGGAAGGGGTCAATTCGCAATATTTGGGCAAATAGCAATATTTAGGTCAACTCTGACGTCACCAAGATGGCCGGAAAAGCTCGCTAGCTCCCGAAATAACGCGAGTTGGGACCTCTAGTTTGTTGGACACGTCTCCGGAGAGCCGGCCGCATCCACTGATTCCATGAAAACCACTTTTCAAAAGGGGTCAAAAATTGAAAATTTCTCACAGGGAGCTCCCTGTGAGCACCCGCCATTTTGGTCAAAAAATTTTTATGCGATTTTATGATAGAAAATGATAGAGTAGATATCACTGAAGAGGGTTTGTGTGTGGGGAAGGGGTCAATTCGCAATATTTGGGCAAATAGCAATATTTAGGTCAACTCTGACGTCACCAAGATGGCCGGAAAAGCTCGCTAGCTCCCGAAATAACGCGAGTTGGGACCTCTAGTTTGTTGGACACGTCTCCGGAGAGCCGGCCGCATCCACTGATTCCATGAAAACCACTTTTCAAAAGGGGTCAAAAATTGAAAATTTCTCACAGGGAGCTCCCTGTGAGCACCCGCCATTTTGGTCAAAAATTTTTTATGCGATTTTATGATAGAAAATGATAGAGTAGATATCACTGAAGAGGGTTTGTGTGTGGGGAAGGGGTCAATTCGCAATATTTGGGCAAATAGCAATATTTAGGTCAACTCTGACGTCACCAAGATGGCCGGAAAAGCTCGCTAGCTCCCGAAATAACGCGAGTTGGGACCTCTAGTTTGTTGGACACGTCTCCGGAGAGCCGGCCGCATCCACTGATTCCATGAAAACCACTTTTCAAAAGGGGTCAAAAATTGAAAATTTCTCACAGGGAGCTCCCTGTGAGCACCCGCCATTTTGGTCAAAAAATTTTTATGCGATTTTATGATAGAAAATGATAGAGTAGATATCACTGAAGAGGGTTTGTGTGTGGGGAAGGGGTCAATTCGCAATATTTGGGCAAATAGCAATATTTAGGTCAACTCTGACGTCACCAAGATGGCCGGAAAAGCTCGCTAGCTCCCGAAATAACGCGAGTTGGGACCTCTAGTTTGTTGGACACGTCTCCGGAGAGCCGGCCGCATCCACTGATTCCATGAAAACCACTTTTCAAAAGGGGTCAAAATTTGAAAATTTCTCACAGGGAGCTCCCTGTGAGCACCCGCCATTTTGGTCAAAAAATTTTTATGCGATTTTATGATAGAAAATGATAGAGTAGATATCACTGAAGAGGGTTTGTGTGTGGGGAAGGGGTCAATTCGCAATATTTGGGCAAATAGCAATATTTAGGTCAACTCTGACGTCACCAAGATGGCCGGAAAAGCTCGCTAGCTCCCGAAATAACGCGAGTTGGGACCTCTAGTTTGTTGGACACGTCTCCGGAGAGCCGGCCGCATCCACTGATTCCATGAAAACCACTTTTCAAAAGGGGTCAAAAATTGAAAATTTCTCACAGGGAGCTCCCTGTGAGCACCCGCCATTTTGGTCAAAAATTTTTTATGCGATTTTATGATAGAAAATGATAGAGTAGATATCACTGAAGAGGGTTTGTGTGTGGGGAAGGGGTCAATTCGCAATATTTGGGCAAATAGCAATATTTAGGTCAACTCTGACGTCACCAAGATGGCCGGAAAAGCTCGCTAGCTCCCGAAATAACGCGAGTTGGGACCTCTAGTTTGTTGGACACGTCTCCGGAGAGCCGGCCGCATCCACTGATTCCATGAAAACCACTTTTCAAAAGGGGTCAAAAATTGAAAATTTCTCACAGGGAGCTCCCTGTGAGCACCCGCCATTTTGGTCAAAATTTTTTTATGCGATTTTATGATAGAAAATGATAGAGTAGATATCACTGAAGAGGGTTTGTTTGTGGGGAAGGGGTCAATTCGCAATATTTGGGCAAATAGCAATATTTAGGTCAACTCTGACGTCACCAAGATGGCCGGAAAAGCTCGCTAGCTCCCGAAATAACGCGAGTTGGGACCTCTAGTTTGTTGGACACGTCTCCGGAGAGCCGGCCGCATCCACTGATTCCATGAAAACCACTTTTCAAAAGGGGTCAAAAATTGAAAATTTCTCACAGGGAGCTCCCTGTGAGCACCCGCCATTTTGGTCAAAAAATTTTTATGCGATTTTATGATAGAAAATGACAGAGTAGATATCACTGAAGAGGGTTTGTGTGTGGGGAAGGGGTCAATTCGCAATATTTGGGCAAATAGCAATATTTAGGTCAACTCTGACGTCACCAAGATGGCCGGAAAAGCTCGCTAGCTCCCGAAATAACGCGAGTTGGGACCTCTAGTTTGTTGGACACGTCTCCGGAGAGCCGGCCGCATCCACTGATTCCATGAAAACCACTTTTCAAAAGGGGTCAAAAATTGAAAATTTCTCACAGGGAGCTCCCTGTGAGCACCCGCCATTTTGGTCAAAAAATTTTTATGCGATTTTATGATAGAAAATGATAGAGTAGATATCACTGAAGAGGGTTTGTGTGTGGGGAAGGGGTCAATTCGCAATATTTGGGCAAATAGCAATATTTAGGTCAACTCTGACGTCACCAAGATGGCCGGAAAAGCTCGCTAGCTCCCGAAATAACGCGAGTTGGGACCTCTAGTTTGTTGGACACGTCTCCGGAGAGCCGGCCGCATCCACTGATTCCATGAAAACCACTTTTCAAAAGGGGTCAAAAATTGAAAATTTCTCACAGGGAGCTCCCTGTGAGCACCCGCCATTTTGGTCAAAAATTTTTTATGCGATTTTATGATAGAAAATGATAGAGTAGATATCACTGAAGAGGGTTTGTGTGTGGGGAAGGGGTCAATTCGCAATATTTGGGCAAATAGCAATATTTAGGTCAACTCTGACGTCACCAAGATGGCCGGAAAAGCTCGCTAGCTCCCGAAATAACGCGAGTTGGGACCTCTAGTTTGTTGGACACGTCTCCGGAGAGCCGGCCGCATCCACTGATTCCATGAAAACCACTTTTCAAAAGGGGTCAAAAATTGAAAATTTCTCACAGGGAGCTCCCTGTGAGCACCCGCCATTTTGGTCAAAAAATTTTTATGCGATTTTATGATAGAAAATGATAGAGTAGATATCACTGAAGAGGGTTTGTGTGTGGGGAAGGGGTCAATTCGCAATATTTGGGCAAATAGCAATATTTAGGTCAACTCTGACGTCACCAAGATGGCCGGAAAAGCTCGCTAGCTCCCGAAATAACGCGAGTTGGGACCTCTAGTTTGTTGGACACGTCTCCGGAGAGCCGGCCGCATCCACTGATTCCATGAAAACCACTTTTCAAAAGGGGTCAAAAATTGAAAATTTCTCACAGGGAGCTCCCTGTGAGCACCCGCCATTTTGGTCAAAAAATTTTTATGCGATTTTATGATAGAAAATGATAGAGTAGATATCACTGAAGAGGGTTTGTGTGTGGGGAAGGGGTCAATTCGCAATATTTGGGCAAATAGCAATATTTAGGTCAACTCTGACGTCACCAAGATGGCCGGAAAAGCTCGCTAGCTCCCGAAATAACGCGAGTTGGGACCTCTAGTTTGTTGGACACGTCTCCGGAGAGCCGGCCGCATCCACTGATTCCATGAAAACCACTTTTCAAAAGGGGTCAAAAATTGAAAATTTCTCACAGGGAGCTCCCTGTGAGCACCCGCCATTTTGGTCAAAAATTTTTTATGCGATTTTATGATAGAAAATGATAGAGTAGATATCACTGAAGAGGGTTTGTGTGTGGGGAAGGGGTCAATTCGCAATATTTGGGCAAATAGCAATATTTAGGTCAACTCTGACGTCACCAAGATGGCCGGAAAAGCTCGCTAGCTCCCGAAATAACGCGAGTTGGGACCTCTAGTTTGTTGGACACGTCTCCGGAGAGCCGGCCGCATCCACTGATTCCATGAAAACCACTTTTCAAAAGGGGTCAAAAATTGAAAATTTCTCACAGGGAGCTCCCTGTGAGCACCCGCCATTTTGGTCAAAAAATTTTTATGCGATTTTATGATAGAAAATGATAGAGTAGATATCACTGAAGAGGGTTTGTGTGTGGGGAAGGGGTCAATTCGCAATATTTGGGCAAATAGCAATATTTAGGTCAACTCTGACGTCACCAAGATGGCCGGAAAAGCTCGCTAGCTCCCGAAATAACGCGAGTTGGGACCTCTAGTTTGTTGGACACGTCTCCGGAGAGCCGGCCGCATCCACTGATTCCATGAAAACCACTTTTCAAAAGGGGTCAAAAATTGAAAATTTCTCACAGGGAGCTGCACCCGCCATTTTGGTCAAAAAATTTTTATGCGATTTTATGATAGAAAATGATAGAGTAGATATCACTGAAGAGGGTTTGTGTGTGGGGAAGGGGTCAATTCGCAATATTTGGGCAAATAGCAATATTTAGGTCAACTCTGACGTCACCAAGATGGCCGGAAAAGCTCGCTAGCTCCCGAAATAACGCGAGTTGGGACCTCTAGTTTGTTGGACACGTCTCCGGAGAGCCGGCCGCATCCACTGATTCCATGAAAACCACTTTTCAAAAGGGGTCAAAAATTGAAAATTTCTCACAGGGAGCTCCCTGTGAGCACCCGCCATTTTGGTCAAAAATTTTTTATGCGATTTTATGATAGAAAATGATAGAGTAGATATCACTGAAGAGGGTTTGTGTGTGGGGAAGGGGTCAATTCGCAATATTTGGGCAAATAGCAATATTTAGGTCAACTCTGACGTCACCAAGATGGCCGGAAAAGCTCGCTAGCTCCCGAAATAACGCGAGTTGGGACCTCTAGTTTGTTGGACACGTCTCCGGAGAGCCGGCCGCATCCACTGATTCCATGAAAACCACTTTTCAAAAGGGGTCAAAAATTGAAAATTTCTCACAGGGAGCTCCCTGTGAGCACCCGCCATTTTGGTCAAAAATTTTTTATGCGATTTTATGATAGAAAATGATAGAGTAGATATCACTGAAGAGGGTTTGTGTGTGGGGAAGGGGTCAATTCGCAATATTTGGGCAAATAGCAATATTTAGGTCAACTCTGACGTCACCAAGATGGCCGGAAAAGCTCGCTAGCTCCCGAAATAACGCGAGTTGGGACCTCTAGTTTGTTGGACACGTCTCCGGAGAGCCGGCCGCATCCACTGATTCCATGAAAACCACTTTTCAAAAGGGGTCAAAAATTGAAAATTTCTCACAGGGAGCTCCCTGTGAGCACCCGCCATTTTGGTCAAAAATTTTTTATGCGATTTTATGATAGAAAATGATAGAGTAGATATCACTGAAGAGGGTTTGTGTGTGGGGAAGGGGTCAATTCGCAATATTTGGGCAAATAGCAATATTTAGGTCAACTCTGACGTCACCAAGATGGCCGGAAAAGCTCGCTAGCTCCCGAAATAACGCGAGTTGGGACCTCCAGTTTGTTGGACACGTCTCCGGAGAGCCGGCCGCATCCACTGATTCCATGAAAACCACTTTTCAAAAGGGGTCAAAAATTGAAAATTTCTCACAGGGAGCTCCCTGTGAGCACCCGCCATTTTGGTCAAAAAATTTTTATGCGATTTTATGATAGAAAATGATAGAGTAGATATCACTGAAGAGGGTTTGTGTGTGGGGAAGGGGTCAATTCGCAATATTTGGGCAAATAGCAATATTTAGGTCAACTCTGACGTCACCAAGATGGCCGGAAAAGCTCGCTAGCTCCCGAAATAACGCGAGTTGGGACCTCTAGTTTGTTGGACACGTCTCCGGAGAGCCGGCCGCATCCACTGATTCCATGAAAACCACTTTTCAAAAGGGGTCAAAAATTGAAAATTTCTCACAGGGAGCTCCCTGTGAGCACCCGCCATTTTGGTCAAAAAATTTTTATGCGATTTTATGATAGAAAATGATAGAGTAGATATCACTGAAGAGGGTTTGTGTGTGGGGAAGGGGTCAATTCGCAATATTTGGGCAAATAGCAATATTTAGGTCAACTCTGACGTCACCAAGATGGCCGGAAAAGCTCGCTAGCTCCCGAAATAACGCGAGTTGGGACCTCTAGTTTGTTGGACACGTCTCCGGAGAGCCGGCCGCATCCACTGATTCCATGAAAACCACTTTTCAAAAGGGGTCAAAAATTGAAAATTTCTCACAGGGAGCTCCCTGTGAGCACCCGCCATTTTGGTCAAAAAATTTTTATGCGATTTTATGATAGAAAATGATAGAGTAGATATCACTGAAGAGGGTTTGTGTGTGGGGAAGGGGTCAATTCGCAATATTTGGGCAAATAGCAATATTTAGGTCAACTCTGACGTCACCAAGATGGCCGGAAAAGCTCGCTAGCTCCCGAAATAACGCGAGTTGGGACCTCTAGTTTGTTGGACACGTCTCCGGAGAGCCGGCCGCATCCACTGATTCCATGAAAACCACTTTTCAAAAGGGGTCAAAAATTGAAAATTTCTCACAGGGAGCTCCCTGTGAGCACCCGCCATTTTGGTCAAAAATTTTTTATGCGATTTTATGATAGAAAATGATAGAGTAGATATCACTGAAGAGGGTTTGTGTGTGGGGAAGGGGTCAATTCGCAATATTTGGGCAAATAGCAATATTTAGGTCAACTCTGACGTCACCAAGATGGCCGGAAAAGCTCGCTAGCTCCCGAAATAACGCGAGTTGGGACCTCTAGTTTGTTGGACACGTCTCCGGAGAGCCGGCCGCATCCACTGATTCCATGAAAACCACTTTTCAAAAGGGGTCAAAAATTGAAAATTTCTCACAGGGAGCTCCCTGTGAGCACCCGCCATTTTGGTCAAAAATTTTTTATGCGATTTTATGATAGAAAATGATAGAGTAGTAATCACTGAAGAGGGTTTGTGTGTGGGGAAGGGGTCAATTCGCAATATTTGGGCAAATAGCAATATTTAGGTCAACTCTGACGTCACCAAGATGGCCGGAAAAGCTCGCTAGCTCCCGAAATAACGCGAGTTGGGACCTCTAGTTTGTTGGACACGTCTCCGGAGAGCCGGCCGCATCCACTGATTCCATGAAAACCACTTTTCAAAAGGGGTCAAAAATTGAAAATTTCTCACAGGGAGCTCCCTGTGAGCACCCGCCATTTTGGTCAAAAAATTTTTATGCGATTTTATGATAGAAAATGATAGAGTAGATATCACTGAAGAGGGTTTGTGTGTGGGGAAGGGGTCAATTCGCAATATTTGGGCAAATAGCAATATTTAGGTCAACTCTGACGTCACCAAGATGGCCGGAAAAGCTCGCTAGCTCCCGAAATAACGCGAGTTGGGACCTCTAGTTTGTTGGACACGTCTCCGGAGAGCCGGCCGCATCCACTGATTCCATGAAAACCACTTTTCAAAAGGGGTCAAAAATTGAAAATTTCTCACAGGGAGCTCCCTGTGAGCACCCGCCATTTTGGTCAAAAAATTTTTATGCGATTTTATGATAGAAAATGATAGAGTAGATATCACTGAAGAGGGTTTGTGTGTGGGGAAGGGGTCAATTCGCAATATTTGGGCAAATAGCAATATTTAGGTCAACTCTGACGTCACCAAGATGGCCGGAAAAGCTCGCTAGCTCCCGAAATAACGCGAGTTGGGACCTCTAGTTTGTTGGACACGTCTCCGGAGAGCCGGCCGCATCCACTGATTCCATGAAAACCACTTTTCAAAAGGGGTCAAAAATTGAAAATTTCTCACAGGGAGCTCCCTGTGAGCACCCGCCATTTTGGTCAAAAATTTTTTATGCGATTTTATGATAGAAAATGATAGAGTAGATATCACTGAAGAGGGTTTGTGTGTGGGGAAGGGGTCAATTCGCAATATTTGGGCAAATAGCAATATTTAGGTCAACTCTGACGTCACCAAGATGGCCGGAAAAGCTCGCTAGCTCCCGAAATAACGCGAGTTGGGACCTCTAGTTTGTTGGACACGTCTCCGGAGAGCCGGCCGCATCCACTGATTCCATGAAAACCACTTTTCAAAAGGGGTCAAAAATTGAAAATTTCTCACAGGGAGCTCCCTGTGAGCACCCGCCATTTTGGTCAAAAATTTGTTATGCGATTTTATGATAGAAAATGATAGAGTAGATATCACTGAAGAGGGTTTGTGTGTGGGGAAGGGGTCAATTCGCAATATTTGGGCAAATAGCAATATTTAGGTCAACTCTGACGTCACCAAGATGGCCGGAAAAGCTCGCTAGCTCCCGAAATAACGCGAGTTGGGACCTCTAGTTTGTTGGACACGTCTCCGGAGAGCCGGCCGCATCCACTGATTCCATGAAAACCACTTTTCAAAAGGGGTCAAAAATTGAAAATTTCTCACAGGGAGCTCCCTGTGAGCACCCGCCATTTTGGTCAAAAATTTTTTATGCGATTTTATGATAGAAAATGATAGAGTAGATATCACTGAAGAGGGTTTGTGTGTGGGGAAGGGGTCAATTCGCAATATTTGGGCAAATAGCAATATTTAGGTCAACTCTGACGTCACCAAGATGGCCGGAAAAGCTCGCTAGCTCCCGAAATAACGCGAGTTGGGACCTCTAGTTTGTTGGACACGTCTCCGGAGAGCCGGCCGCATCCACTGATTCCATGAAAACCACTTTTCAAAAGGGGTCAAAAATTGAAAATTTCTCACAGGGAGCTCCCTGTGAGCACCCGCCATTTTGGTCAAAATTTTTTTATGCGATTTTATGATAGAAAATGATAGAGTAGATATCACTGAAGAGGGTTTGTTTGTGGGGAAGGGGTCAATTCGCAATATTTGGGCAAATAGCAATATTTAGGTCAACTCTGACGTCACCAAGATGGCCGGAAAAGCTCGCTAGCTCCCGAAATAACGCGAGTTGGGACCTCTAGTTTGTTGGACACGTCTCCGGAGAGCCGGCCGCATCCACTGATTCCATGAAAACCACTTTTCAAAAGGGGTCAAAAATTGAAAATTTCTCACAGGGAGCTCCCTGTGAGCACCCGCCATTTTGGTCAAAAAATTTTTATGCGATTTTATGATAGAAAATGACAGAGTAGATATCACTGAAGAGGGTTTGTGTGTGGGGAAGGGGTCAATTCGCAATATTTGGGCAAATAGCAATATTTAGGTCAACTCTGACGTCACCAAGATGGCCGGAAAAGCTCGCTAGCTCCCGAAATAACGCGAGTTGGGACCTCTAGTTTGTTGGACACGTCTCCGGAGAGCCGGCCGCATCCACTGATTCCATGAAAACCACTTTTCAAAAGGGGTCAAAAATTGAAAATTTCTCACAGGGAGCTCCCTGTGAGCACCCGCCATTTTGGTCAAAAAATTTTTATGCGATTTTATGATAGAAAATGATAGAGTAGATATCACTGAAGAGGGTTTGTGTGTGGGGAAGGGGTCAATTCGCAATATTTGGGCAAATAGCAATATTTAGGTCAACTCTGACGTCACCAAGATGGCCGGAAAAGCTCGCTAGCTCCCGAAATAACGCGAGTTGGGACCTCTAGTTTGTTGGACACGTCTCCGGAGAGCCGGCCGCATCCACTGATTCCATGAAAACCACTTTTCAAAAGGGGTCAAAAATTGAAAATTTCTCACAGGGAGCTCCCTGTGAGCACCCGCCATTTTGGTCAAAAATTTTTTATGCGATTTTATGATAGAAAATGATAGAGTAGATATCACTGAAGAGGGTTTGTGTGTGGGGAAGGGGTCAATTCGCAATATTTGGGCAAATAGCAATATTTAGGTCAACTCTGACGTCACCAAGATGGCCGGAAAAGCTCGCTAGCTCCCGAAATAACGCGAGTTGGGACCTCTAGTTTGTTGGACACGTCTCCGGAGAGCCGGCCGCATCCACTGATTCCATGAAAACCACTTTTCAAAAGGGGTCAAAAATTGAAAATTTCTCACAGGGAGCTCCCTGTGAGCACCCGCCATTTTGGTCAAAAAATTTTTATGCGATTTTATGATAGAAAATGATAGAGTAGATATCACTGAAGAGGGTTTGTGTGTGGGGAAGGGGTCAATTCGCAATATTTGGGCAAATAGCAATATTTAGGTCAACTCTGACGTCACCAAGATGGCCGGAAAAGCTCGCTAGCTCCCGAAATAACGCGAGTTGGGACCTCTAGTTTGTTGGACACGTCTCCGGAGAGCCGGCCGCATCCACTGATTCCATGAAAACCACTTTTCAAAAGGGGTCAAAAATTGAAAATTTCTCACAGGGAGCTCCCTGTGAGCACCCGCCATTTTGGTCAAAAAATTTTTATGCGATTTTATGATAGAAAATGATAGAGTAGATATCACTGAAGAGGGTTTGTGTGTGGGGAAGGGGTCAATTCGCAATATTTGGGCAAATAGCAATATTTAGGTCAACTCTGACGTCACCAAGATGGCCGGAAAAGCTCGCTAGCTCCCGAAATAACGCGAGTTGGGACCTCTAGTTTGTTGGACACGTCTCCGGAGAGCCGGCCGCATCCACTGATTCCATGAAAACCACTTTTCAAAAGGGGTCAAAAATTGAAAATTTCTCACAGGGAGCTCCCTGTGAGCACCCGCCATTTTGGTCAAAAATTTTTTATGCGATTTTATGATAGAAAATGATAGAGTAGATATCACTGAAGAGGGTTTGTGTGTGGGGAAGGGGTCAATTCGCAATATTTGGGCAAATAGCAATATTTAGGTCAACTCTGACGTCACCAAGATGGCCGGAAAAGCTCGCTAGCTCCCGAAATAACGCGAGTTGGGACCTCTAGTTTGTTGGACACGTCTCCGGAGAGCCGGCCGCATCCACTGATTCCATGAAAACCACTTTTCAAAAGGGGTCAAAAATTGAAAATTTCTCACAGGGAGCTCCCTGTGAGCACCCGCCATTTTGGTCAAAAAATTTTTATGCGATTTTATGATAGAAAATGATAGAGTAGATATCACTGAAGAGGGTTTGTGTGTGGGGAAGGGGTCAATTCGCAATATTTGGGCAAATAGCAATATTTAGGTCAACTCTGACGTCACCAAGATGGCCGGAAAAGCTCGCTAGCTCCCGAAATAACGCGAGTTGGGACCTCTAGTTTGTTGGACACGTCTCCGGAGAGCCGGCCGCATCCACTGATTCCATGAAAACCACTTTTCAAAAGGGGTCAAAAATTGAAAATTTCTCACAGGGAGCTGCACCCGCCATTTTGGTCAAAAAATTTTTATGCGATTTTATGATAGAAAATGATAGAGTAGATATCACTGAAGAGGGTTTGTGTGTGGGGAAGGGGTCAATTCGCAATATTTGGGCAAATAGCAATATTTAGGTCAACTCTGACGTCACCAAGATGGCCGGAAAAGCTCGCTAGCTCCCGAAATAACGCGAGTTGGGACCTCTAGTTTGTTGGACACGTCTCCGGAGAGCCGGCCGCATCCACTGATTCCATGAAAACCACTTTTCAAAAGGGGTCAAAAATTGAAAATTTCTCACAGGGAGCTCCCTGTGAGCACCCGCCATTTTGGTCAAAAATTTTTTATGCGATTTTATGATAGAAAATGATAGAGTAGATATCACTGAAGAGGGTTTGTGTGTGGGGAAGGGGTCAATTCGCAATATTTGGGCAAATAGCAATATTTAGGTCAACTCTGACGTCACCAAGATGGCCGGAAAAGCTCGCTAGCTCCCGAAATAACGCGAGTTGGGACCTCTAGTTTGTTGGACACGTCTCCGGAGAGCCGGCCGCATCCACTGATTCCATGAAAACCACTTTTCAAAAGGGGTCAAAAATTGAAAATTTCTCACAGGGAGCTCCCTGTGAGCACCCGCCATTTTGGTCAAAAATTTTTTATGCGATTTTATGATAGAAAATGATAGAGTAGATATCACTGAAGAGGGTTTGTGTGTGGGGAAGGGGTCAATTCGCAATATTTGGGCAAATAGCAATATTTAGGTCAACTCTGACGTCACCAAGATGGCCGGAAAAGCTCGCTAGCTCCCGAAATAACGCGAGTTGGGACCTCTAGTTTGTTGGACACGTCTCCGGAGAGCCGGCCGCATCCACTGATTCCATGAAAACCACTTTTCAAAAGGGGTCAAAAATTGAAAATTTCTCACAGGGAGCTCCCTGTGAGCACCCGCCATTTTGGTCAAAAATTTTTTATGCGATTTTATGATAGAAAATGATAGAGTAGATATCACTGAAGAGGGTTTGTGTGTGGGGAAGGGGTCAATTCGCAATATTTGGGCAAATAGCAATATTTAGGTCAACTCTGACGTCACCAAGATGGCCGGAAAAGCTCGCTAGCTCCCGAAATAACGCGAGTTGGGACCTCCAGTTTGTTGGACACGTCTCCGGAGAGCCGGCCGCATCCACTGATTCCATGAAAACCACTTTTCAAAAGGGGTCAAAAATTGAAAATTTCTCACAGGGAGCTCCCTGTGAGCACCCGCCATTTTGGTCAAAAAATTTTTATGCGATTTTATGATAGAAAATGATAGAGTAGATATCACTGAAGAGGGTTTGTGTGTGGGGAAGGGGTCAATTCGCAATATTTGGGCAAATAGCAATATTTAGGTCAACTCTGACGTCACCAAGATGGCCGGAAAAGCTCGCTAGCTCCCGAAATAACGCGAGTTGGGACCTCTAGTTTGTTGGACACGTCTCCGGAGAGCCGGCCGCATCCACTGATTCCATGAAAACCACTTTTCAAAAGGGGTCAAAAATTGAAAATTTCTCACAGGGAGCTCCCTGTGAGCACCCGCCATTTTGGTCAAAAAATTTTTATGCGATTTTATGATAGAAAATGATAGAGTAGATATCACTGAAGAGGGTTTGTGTGTGGGGAAGGGGTCAATTCGCAATATTTGGGCAAATAGCAATATTTAGGTCAACTCTGACGTCACCAAGATGGCCGGAAAAGCTCGCTAGCTCCCGAAATAACGCGAGTTGGGACCTCTAGTTTGTTGGACACGTCTCCGGAGAGCCGGCCGCATCCACTGATTCCATGAAAACCACTTTTCAAAAGGGGTCAAAAATTGAAAATTTCTCACAGGGAGCTCCCTGTGAGCACCCGCCATTTTGGTCAAAAAATTTTTATGCGATTTTATGATAGAAAATGATAGAGTAGATATCACTGAAGAGGGTTTGTGTGTGGGGAAGGGGTCAATTCGCAATATTTGGGCAAATAGCAATATTTAGGTCAACTCTGACGTCACCAAGATGGCCGGAAAAGCTCGCTAGCTCCCGAAATAACGCGAGTTGGGACCTCTAGTTTGTTGGACACGTCTCCGGAGAGCCGGCCGCATCCACTGATTCCATGAAAACCACTTTTCAAAAGGGGTCAAAAATTGAAAATTTCTCACAGGGAGCTCCCTGTGAGCACCCGCCATTTTGGTCAAAAATTTTTTATGCGATTTTATGATAGAAAATGATAGAGTAGATATCACTGAAGAGGGTTTGTGTGTGGGGAAGGGGTCAATTCGCAATATTTGGGCAAATAGCAATATTTAGGTCAACTCTGACGTCACCAAGATGGCCGGAAAAGCTCGCTAGCTCCCGAAATAACGCGAGTTGGGACCTCTAGTTTGTTGGACACGTCTCCGGAGAGCCGGCCGCATCCACTGATTCCATGAAAACCACTTTTCAAAAGGGGTCAAAAATTGAAAATTTCTCACAGGGAGCTCCCTGTGAGCACCCGCCATTTTGGTCAAAAATTTTTTATGCGATTTTATGATAGAAAATGATAGAGTAGTAATCACTGAAGAGGGTTTGTGTGTGGGGAAGGGGTCAATTCGCAATATTTGGGCAAATAGCAATATTTAGGTCAACTCTGACGTCACCAAGATGGCCGGAAAAGCTCGCTAGCTCCCGAAATAACGCGAGTTGGGACCTCTAGTTTGTTGGACACGTCTCCGGAGAGCCGGCCGCATCCACTGATTCCATGAAAACCACTTTTCAAAAGGGGTCAAAAATTGAAAATTTCTCACAGGGAGCTCCCTGTGAGCACCCGCCATTTTGGTCAAAAAATTTTTATGCGATTTTATGATAGAAAATGATAGAGTAGATATCACTGAAGAGGGTTTGTGTGTGGGGAAGGGGTCAATTCGCAATATTTGGGCAAATAGCAATATTTAGGTCAACTCTGACGTCACCAAGATGGCCGGAAAAGCTCGCTAGCTCCCGAAATAACGCGAGTTGGGACCTCTAGTTTGTTGGACACGTCTCCGGAGAGCCGGCCGCATCCACTGATTCCATGAAAACCACTTTTCAAAAGGGGTCAAAAATTGAAAATTTCTCACAGGGAGCTCCCTGTGAGCACCCGCCATTTTGGTCAAAAAATTTTTATGCGATTTTATGATAGAAAATGATAGAGTAGATATCACTGAAGAGGGTTTGTGTGTGGGGAAGGGGTCAATTCGCAATATTTGGGCAAATAGCAATATTTAGGTCAACTCTGACGTCACCAAGATGGCCGGAAAAGCTCGCTAGCTCCCGAAATAACGCGAGTTGGGACCTCTAGTTTGTTGGACACGTCTCCGGAGAGCCGGCCGCATCCACTGATTCCATGAAAACCACTTTTCAAAAGGGGTCAAAAATTGAAAATTTCTCACAGGGAGCTCCCTGTGAGCACCCGCCATTTTGGTCAAAAATTTTTTATGCGATTTTATGATAGAAAATGATAGAGTAGATATCACTGAAGAGGGTTTGTGTGTGGGGAAGGGGTCAATTCGCAATATTTGGGCAAATAGCAATATTTAGGTCAACTCTGACGTCACCAAGATGGCCGGAAAAGCTCGCTAGCTCCCGAAATAACGCGAGTTGGGACCTCTAGTTTGTTGGACACGTCTCCGGAGAGCCGGCCGCATCCACTGATTCCATGAAAACCACTTTTCAAAAGGGGTCAAAAATTGAAAATTTCTCACAGGGAGCTCCCTGTGAGCACCCGCCATTTTGGTCAAAAATTTGTTATGCGATTTTATGATAGAAAATGATAGAGTAGATATCACTGAAGAGGGTTTGTGTGTGGGGAAGGGGTCAATTCGCAATATTTGGGCAAATAGCAATATTTAGGTCAACTCTGACGTCACCAAGATGGCCGGAAAAGCTCGCTAGCTCCCGAAATAACGCGAGTTGGGACCTCTAGTTTGTTGGACACGTCTCCGGAGAGCCGGCCGCATCCACTGATTCCATGAAAACCACTTTCCAAAAGGGGTCAAAAATTGAAAATTTCTCACAGGGAGCTCCCTGTGAGCACCCGCCATTTTGGTCAAAAAATTTTTATGCGATTTTATGATAGAAAATGATAGAGTAGATATCACTGAAGAGGGTTTGTGTGTGGGGAAGGGGTCAATTCGCAATATTTGGGCAAATAGCAATATTTAGGTCAACTCTGACGTCACCAAGATGGCCGGAAAAGCTCGCTAGCTCCCGAAATAACGCGAGTTGGGACCTCTAGTTTGTTGGACACGTCTCCGAAGAGCCGCCCGCATCCACTGATTCCATGAAAACCACTTTTCAAAAGGGGTCAAAAATTGAAAATTTCTCACAGGGAGCTCCCTGTGAGCACCCGCCATTTTGGTCAAAAATTTTTTATGCGATTTTATGATAGAAAATGATAGAGTAGATATCACTGAAGAGGGTTTGTGTGTGGGGAAGGGGTCAATTCGCAATATTTGGGCAAATAGCAATATTTAGGTCAACTCTGACGTCACCAAGATGGCCGGAAAAGCTCGCTAGCTCCCGAAATAACGCGAGTTGGGACCTCTAGTTTGTTGGACACGTCTCCGGAGAGCCGCCCGCATCCACTGATTCCATGAAAACCACTTTTCAAAAGGGGTCAAAAATTGAAAATTTCTCACAGGGAGCTCCCTGTGAGCACCCGCCATTTTGGTCCAAAATTTTTTATGCGATTTTATGATAGAAAATGATAGAGTAGATATCACTGAAGAGGGTTTGTTTGTGGGGAAGGGGTCAATTCGCAATATTTGGGCAAATAGCAATATTAAGGTCAACTCTGACGTCACCAAGATGGCCGGAAAAGCTCGCTAGCTCCCGAAATAACGCGAGTTGGGACCTCTAGTTTGTTGGACACGTCTCCGGAGAGCCGCCCGCATCCACTGATTCCATGAAAACCACTTTTCAAAAGGGGTCAAAAATTGAAAATTTCTCACAGGGAGCTCCCTGTGAGCACCCGCCATTTTGGTCAAAAATTTGTTATGCGATTTTATGATAGAAAATGATAGAGTAGATATCACTGAAGAGGGTTTGTGTGTGGGGAAGGGGTCAATTCGCAATATTTGGGCAAATAGCAATATTTAGGTCAACTCTGACGTCACCAAGATGGCCGGAAAAGCTCGCTAGCTCCCGAAATAACGCGAGTTGGGACCTCTAGTTTGTTGGACACGTCTCCGGAGAGCCGCCCGCATCCACTGATTCCATGAAAACCACTTTTCAAAAGGGGTCAAAAATTGAAAATTTCTCACAGGGAGCTCCCTGTGAGCACCCGCCATTTTGGTCAAAAATTTTTTATGCGATTTTATGATAGAAAATGATAGAGTAGATATCACTGAAGAGGGTTTGTGTGTGGGGAAGGGGTCAATTCGCAATATTTGGGCAAATAGCAATATTTAGGTCAACTCTGACGTCACCAAGATGGCCGGAAAAGCTCGCTAGCTCCCGAAATAACGCGAGTTGGGACCTCTAGTTTGTTGGACACGTCTCCGGAGAGCCGGCCGCATCCACTGATTCCATGAAAACCACTTTTCAAAAGGGGTCAAAAATTGAAAATTTCTCACAGGGAGCTCCCTGTGAGCACCCGCCATTTTGGTCAAAAATTTTTTATGCGATTTTATGATAGAAAATGATAGAGTAGATATCACTGAAGAGGGTTTGTGTGTGGGGAAGGGGTCAATTCGCAATATTTGGGCAAATAGCAATATTTAGGTCAACTCTGACGTCACCAAGATGGCCGGAAAAGCTCGCTAGCTCCCGAAATAACGCGAGTTGGGACCTCTAGTTTGTTGGACACGTCTCCGAAGAGCCGCCCGCATCCACTGATTCCATGAAAACCACTTTTCAAAAGGGGTCAAAAATTGAAAATTTCTCACAGGGAGCTCCCTGTGAGCACCCGCCATTTTGGTCAAAAATTTTTTATGCGATTTTATGATAGAAAATGATAGAGTAGATATCACTGAAGAGGGTTTGTGTGTGGGGAAGGGGTCAATTCGCAATATTTGGGCAAATAGCAATATTTAGGTCAACTCTGACGTCACCAAGATGGCCGGAAAAGCTCGCTAGCTCCCGAAATAACGCGAGTTGGGACCTCTAGTTTGTTGGACACGTCTCCGGAGAGCCGGCCGCATCCACTGATTCCATGAAAACCACTTTTCAAAAGGGGTCAAAAATTGAAAATTTCTCACAGGGAGCTCCCTGTGAGCACCCGCCATTTTGGTCAAAAATTTTTTATGCGATTTTATGATAGAAAATGATAGAGTAGATATCACTGAAGAGGGTTTGTGTGTGGGGAAGGGGTCAATTCGCAATATTTGGGCAAATAGCAATATTTAGGTCAACTCTGACGTCACCAAGATGGCCGGAAAAGCTCGCTAGCTCCCGAAATAACGCGAGTTGGGACCTCTAGTTTGTTGGACACGTCTCCGGAGAGCCGCCCGCATCCACTGATTCCATGAAAACCACTTTTCAAAAGGGGTCAAAAATTGAAAATTTCTCACAGGGAGCTCCCTGTGAGCACCCGCCATTTTGGTCAAAAAATTTTTATGCGATTTTATGATAGAAAATGATAGAGTAGATA
This sequence comes from Marthasterias glacialis, assembly GCA_911728455.2. Lineage (NCBI taxonomy): Eukaryota > Metazoa > Echinodermata > Asteroidea > Forcipulatida > Asteriidae > Marthasterias > Marthasterias glacialis. Next base: position 98,778 of record CAJVRT020000007.1, on the reverse strand, counting down.
TCACTGAAGAGGGTTTGTGTGTGGGGAAGGGGTCAATTCGCAATATTTGGGCAAATAGCAATATTTAGGTCAACTCTGACGTCACCAAGATGGCCGGAAAAGCTCGCTAGCTCCCGAAATAACGCGAGTTGGGACCTCTAGTTTGTTGGACACGTCTCCGGAGAGCCGGCCGCATCCACTGATTCCATGAAAACCACTTTTCAAAAGGGGTCAAAAATTGAAAATTTCTCACAGGGAGCTCCCTGTGAGCACCCGCCATTTTTGGTCAAAAATTTTTTACGCGATTTTATGATAGAAAATGATAGAGTAGATATCACTGAAGAGGGTTTGTGTGTGGGGAAGGGGTCAATTCGCAATATTTGGGCAAATAGCAATATTTAGGTCAACTCTGACGTCACCAAGATGGCCGGAAAAGCTCGCTAGCTCCCGAAATAACGCGAGTTGGGACCTCTAGTTTGTTGGACACGTCTCCGGAGAGCCGCCCGCATCCACTGATTCCATGAAAACCACTTTTCAAAAGGGGTCAAAAATTGAAAATTTCTCACAGGGAGCTCCCTGTGAGCACCCGCCATTTTGGTCAAAAATTTTTTATGCGATTTTATGATAGAAAATGATAGAGTAGATATCACTGAAGAGGGTTTGTGTGTGGGGAAGGGGTCAATTCGCAATATTTGGGCAAATAGCAATATTTAGGTCAACTCTGACGTCACCAAGATGGCCGGAAAAGCTCGCTAGCTCCCGAAATAACGCGAGTTGGGACCTCTAGTTTGTTGGACACGTCTCCGGAGAGCCGGCCGCATCCACTGATTCCATGAAAACCACTTTTCAAAAGGGGTCAAAAATTGAAAATTTCTCACAGGGAGCTCCCTGTGAGCACCCGCCATTTTTGGTCAAAAATTTTTTACGCGATTTTATGATAGAAAATGATAGAGTAGATATCACTGAAGAGGGTTTGTGTGTGGGGAAGGGGTCAATTCGCAATATTTGGGCAAATAGCAATATTTAGGTCAACTCTGACGTCACCAAGATGGCCGGAAAAGCTCGCTAGCTCCCGAAATAACGCGAGTTGGGACCTCTAGTTTGTTGGACACGTCTCCGGAGAGCCGCCCGCATCCACTGATTCCATGAAAACCACTTTTCAAAAGGGGTCAAAAATTGAAAATTTCTCACAGGGAGCTCCCTGTGAGCACCCGCCATTTTGGTCAAAAATTTTTTATGCGATTTTATGATAGAAAATGATAGAGTAGATATCACTGAAGAGGGTTTGTGTGTGGGGAAGGGGTCAATTCGCAATATTTGGGCAAATAGCAATATTTAGGTCAACTCTGACGTCACCAAGATGGCCGGAAAAGCTCGCTAGCTCCCGAAATAACGCGAGTTGGGACCTCTAGTTTGTTGGACACGTCTCCGGAGAGCCGGCCGCATCCACTGATTCCATGAAAACCACTTTTCAAAAGGGGTCAAAAATTGAAAATTTCTCACAGGGAGCTCCCTGTGAGCACCCGCCATTTTGGTCAAAAATTTTTTATGCGATTTTATGATAGAAAATGATAGAGTAGATATCACTGAAGAGGGTTTGTGTGTGGGGAAGGGGTCAATTCGCAATATTTGGGCAAATAGCAATATTTAGGTCAACTCTGACGTCACCAAGATGGCCGGAAAAGCTCGCTAGCTCCCGAAATAACGCGAGTTGGGACCTCTAGTTTGTTGGACACGTCTCCGGAGAGCCGGCCGCATCCACTGATTCCATGAAAACCACTTTTCAAAAGGGGTTAAAAATTGAAAATTTCTCACAGGGAGCTCCCTGTGAGCACCCGCCATTTTGGTCAAAAATTTTTTATGCGATTTTATGATAGAAAATGATAGAGTAGATATCACTGAAGAGGGTTTGTGTGTGGGGAAGGGGTCAATTCGCAATATTTGGGCAAATAGCAATATTTAGGTCAACTCTGACGTCACCAAGATGGCCGGAAAAGCTCGCTAGCTCCCGAAATAACGCGAGTTGGGACCTCTAGTTTGTTGGACACGTCTCCGGAGAGCCGCCCGCATCCACTGATTCCATGAAAACCACTTTTCAAAAGGGGTCAAAAATTGAAAATTTCTCACAGGGAGCAGCTCCCTGTGAGCACCCGCCATTTTGGTCAAAAATTTTTTATGCGATTTTATGATAGAAAATGATAGAGTAGATATCACTGAAGAGGGTTTGTGTGTGGGGAAGGGGTCAATTCGCAATATTTGGGCAAATAGCAATATTTAGGTCAACTCTGACGTCACCAAGATGGCCGGAAAAGCTCGCTAGCTCCCGAAATAACGCGAGTTGGGACCTCTAGTTTGTTGGACACGTCTCCGGAGAGCCGCCCGCATCCACTGATTCCATGAAAACCACTTTTCAAAAGGGGTCAAAAATTGAAAATTTCTCACAGGGAGCTCCCTGTGAGCACCCGCCATTTTGGTCAAAAATTTTTTATGCGATTTTATGATAGAAAATGATAGAGTAGATATCACTGAAGAGGGTTTGTGTGTGGGGAAGGGGTCAATTCGCAATATTTGGGCAAATAGCAATATTTAGGTCAACTCTGACGTCACCAAGATGGCCGGAAAAGCTCGCTAGCTCCCGAAATAACGCGAGTTGGGACCTGTAGTTTGTTGGACACGTCTCCGGAGAGCCGCCCGCATCCACTGATTCCATGAAAACCACTTTTCAAAAGGGGTCAAAAATTGAAAATTTCTCACAGGGAGCTCCCTGTGAGCACCCGCCATTTTGGTCAAAAATTTTTTATGCGATTTTATGATAGAAAATGATAGAGTAGATATCACTGAAGAGGGTTTGTGTGTGGGGAAGGGGTCAATTCGCAATATTTGGGCAAATAGCAATATTTAGGTCAACTCTGACGTCACCAAGATGGCCGGAAAAGCTCGCTAGCTCCCGAAATAACGCGAGTTGGGACCTCTAGTTTGTTGGACACGTCTCCGGAGAGCCGGCCGCATCCACTGATTCCATGAAAACCACTTTTCAAAAGGGGTTAAAAATTGAAAATTTCTCACAGGGAGCTCCCTGTGAGCACCCGCCATTTTGGTCAAAAATTTTTTATGCGATTTTATGATAGAAAATGATAGAGTAGATATCACTGAAGAGGGTTTGTGTGTGGGGAAGGGGTCAATTCGCAATATTTGGGCAAATAGCAATATTTAGGTCAACTCTGACGTCACCAAGATGGCCGGAAAAGCTCGCTAGCTCCCGAAATAACGCGAGTTGGGACCTCTAGTTTGTTGGACACGTCTCCGGAGAGCCGCCCGCATCCACTGATTCCATGAAAACCACTTTTCAAAAGGGGTCAAAAATTGAAAATTTCTCACAGGGAGCAGCTCCCTGTGAGCACCCGCCATTTTGGTCAAAAATTTTTTATGCGATTTTATGATAGAAAATGATAGAGTAGATATCACTGAAGAGGGTGTGTGTGGGGAAGGGGTCAATTCGCAATATTTGGGCAAATAGCAATATTTAGGTCAACTCTGACGTCACCAAGATGGCCGGAAAAGCTCGCTAGCTCCCGAAATAACGCGAGTTGGGACCTCTAGTTTGTTGGACACGTCTCCGGAGAGCCGGCCGCATCCACTGATTCCATGAAAACCACTTTTCAAAAGGGGTCAAAAATTGAAAATTTCTCACAGGGAGCTCCCTGTGAGCACCCGCCATTTTGGTCAAAAATTTTTTATGCGATTTTATGATAGAAAATGATAGAGTAGATATCACTGAAGAGGGTTTGTGTGTGGGGAAGGGGTCAATTCGCAATATTTGGGCAAATAGCAATATTTAGGTCAACTCTGACGTCACCAAGATGGCCGGAAAAGCTCGCTAGCTCCCGAAATAACGCGAGTTGGGACCTCTAGTTTGTTGGACACGTCTCCGGAGAGCCGCCCGCATCCACTGATTCCATGAAAACCACTTTTCAAAAGGGGTCAAAAATTGAAAATTTCTCACAGGGAGCTCCCTGTGAGCACCCGCCATTTTGGTCAAAAATTTTTTATGCGATTTTATGATAGAAAATGATAGAGTAGATATCACTGAAGAGGGTTTGTGTGTGGGGAAGGGGTCAATTCGCAATATTTGGGCAAATAGCAATATTTAGGTCAACTCTGACGTCACCAAGATGGCCGGAAAAGCTCGCTAGCTCCCGAAATAACGCGAGTTGGGACCTCTAGTTTGTTGGACACGTCTCCGGAGAGCCGGCCGCATCCACTGATTCCATGAAAACCACTTTTCAAAAGGGGTCAAAAATTGAAAATTTCTCACAGGGAGCTCCCTGTGAGCACCCGCCATTTTTGGTCAAAAATTTTTTACGCGATTTTATGATAGAAAATGATAGAGTAGATATCACTGAAGAGGGTTTGTGTGTGGGGAAGGGGTCAATTCGCAATATTTGGGCAAATAGCAATATTTAGGTCAACTCTGACGTCACCAAGATGGCCGGAAAAGCTCGCTAGCTCCCGAAATAACGCGAGTTGGGACCTCTAGTTTGTTGGACACGTCTCCAGAGAGCCGCCCGCATCCACTGATTCCATGAAAACCACTTTTCAAAAGGGGTCAAAAATTGAAAATTTCTCACAGGGAGCTCCCTGTGAGCACCCGCCATTTTGGTCAAAAATTTTTTATGCGATTTTATGATAGAAAATGATAGAGTAGATATCACTGAAGAGGGTTTGTGTGTGGGGAAGGGGTCAATTCGCAATATTTGGGCAAATAGCAATATTTAGGTCAACTCTGACGTCACCAAGATGGCCGGAAAAGCTCGCTAGCTCCCGAAATAACGCGAGTTGGGACCTCTAGTTTGTTGGACACGTCTCCGGAGAGCCGCCCGCATCCACTGATTCCATGAAAACCACTTTTCAAAAGGGGTCAAAAATTGAAAATTTCTCACAGGGAGCTCCCTGTGAGCACCCGCCATTTTGGTCAAAAATTTTTTATGCGATTTTATGATAGAAAATGATAGAGTAGATATCACTGAAGAGGGTTTGTGTGTGGGGAAGGGGTCAATTCGCAATATTTGGGCAAATAGCAATATTTAGGTCAACTCTGACGTCACCAAGATGGCCGGAAAAGCTCGCTAGCTCCCGAAATAACGCGAGTTGGGACCTCTAGTTTGTTGGACACGTCTCCGGAGAGCCGGCCGCATCCACTGATTCCATGAAAACCACTTTTCAAAAGGGGTCAAAAATTGAAAATTTCTCACAGGGAGCTCCCTGTGAGCACCCGCCATTTTGGTCAAAAATTTTTTATGCGATTTTATGATAGAAAATGATAGAGTAGATATCACTGAAGAGGGTTTGTGTGTGGGGAAGGGGTCAATTCGCAATATTTGGGCAAATAGCAATATTTAGGTCAACTCTGACGTCACCAAGATGGCCGGAAAAGCTCGCTAGCTCCCGAAATAACGCGAGTTGGGACCTCTAGTTTGTTGGACACGTCTCCGGAGAGCCGGCCGCATCCACTGATTCCATGAAAACCACTTTTCAAAAGGGGTTAAAAATTGAAAATTTCTCACAGGGAGCTCCCTGTGAGCACCCGCCATTTTGGTCAAAAATTTTTTATGCGATTTTATGATAGAAAATGATAGAGTAGATATCACTGAAGAGGGTTTGTGTGTGGGGAAGGGGTCAATTCGCAATATTTGGGCAAATAGCAATATTTAGGTCAACTCTGACGTCACCAAGATGGCCGGAAAAGCTCGCTAGCTCCCGAAATAACGCGAGTTGGGACCTCTAGTTTGTTGGACACGTCTCCGGAGAGCCGCCCGCATCCACTGATTCCATGAAAACCACTTTTCAAAAGGGGTCAAAAATTGAAAATTTCTCACAGGGAGCTCCCTGTGAGCACCCGCCATTTTGGTCAAAAATTTTTTATGCGATTTTATGATAGAAAATGATAGAGTAGATATCACTGAAGAGGGTTTGTGTGTGGGGAAGGGGTCAATTCGCAATATTTGGGCAAATAGCAATATTTAGGTCAACTCTGACGTCACCAAGATGGCCGGAAAAGCTCGCTAGCTCCCGAAATAACGCGAGTTGGGACCTCTAGTTTGTTGGACACGTCTCCGGAGAGCCGGCCGCATCCACTGATTCCATGAAAACCACTTTTCAAAAGGGGTCAAAAATTGAAAATTTCTCACAGGGAGCTCCCTGTGAGCACCCGCCATTTTGGTCAAAAATTTTTTATGCGATTTTATGATAGAAAATGATAGAGTAGATATCACTGAAGAGGGTTTGTGTGTGGGGAAGGGGTCAATTCGCAATATTTGGGCAAATAGCAATATTTAGGTCAACTCTGACGTCACCAAGATGGCCGGAAAAGCTCGCTAGCTCCCGAAATAACGCGAGTTGGGACCTCTAGTTTGTTGGACACGTCTCCGGAGAGCCGCCCGCATCCACTGATTCCATGAAAACCACTTTTCAAAAGGGGTCAAAAATTGAAAATTTCTCACAGGGAGCTCCCTGTGAGCACCCGCCATTTTGGTCAAAATTTTTTTATGCGATTTTATGATAGAAAATGATAGAGTAGATATCACTGAAGAGGGTTTGTGTGTGGGGAAGGGGTCAATTCGCAATATTTGGGCAAATAGCAATATTTAGGTCAACTCTGACGTCACCAAGATGGCCGGAAAAGCTCGCTAGCTCCCGAAATAACGCGAGTTGGGACCTCTAGTTTGTTGGACACGTCTCCGGAGAGCCGGCCGCATCCACTGATTCCATGAAAACCACTTTTCAAAAGGGGTCAAAAATTGAAAATTTCTCACAGGGAGCTCCCTGTGAGCACCCGCCATTTTTGGTCAAAAATTTTTTACGCGATTTTATGATAGAAAATGATAGAGTAGATATCACTGAAGAGGGTTTGTGTGTGGGGAAGGGGTCAATTCGCAATATTTGGGCAAATAGCAATATTTAGGTCAACTCTGACGTCACCAAGATGGCCGGAAAAGCTCGCTAGCTCCCGAAATAACGCGAGTTGGGACCTCTAGTTTGTTGGACACGTCTCCAGAGAGCCGCCCGCATCCACTGATTCCATGAAAACCACTTTTCAAAAGGGGTCAAAAATTGAAAATTTCTCACAGGGAGCTCCCTGTGAGCACCCGCCATTTTGGTCAAAAATTTTTTATGCGATTTTATGATAGAAAATGATAGAGTAGATATCACTGAAGAGGGTTTGTGTGTGTGGAAGGGGTCAATTCGCAATATTTGGGCAAATAGCAATATTTAGGTCAACTCTGACGTCACCAAGATGGCCGGAAAAGCTCGCTAGCTCCCGAAATAACGCGAGTTGGGACCTCTAGTTTGTTGGACACGTCTCCGGAGAGCCGCCCGCATCCACTGATTCCATGAAAACCACTTTTCAAAAGGGGTCAAAAATTGAAAATTTCTCACAGGGAGCTCCCTGTGAGCACCCGCCATTTTGGTCAAAAAATTTTTATGCGATTTTATGATAGAAAATGATAGAGTAGATATCACTGAAGAGGGTTTGTGTGTGGGGAAGGGGTCAATTCGCAATATTTGGGCAAATAGCAATATTTAGGTCAACTCTGACGTCACCAAGATGGCCGGAAAAGCTCGCTAGCTCCCGAAATAACGCGAGTTGGGACCTCTAGTTTGTTGGACACGTCTCCGGAGAGCCGGCCGCATCCACTGATTCCATGAAAACCACTTTTCAAAAGGGGTCAAAAATTGAAAATTTCTCACAGGGAGCTCCCTGTGAGCACCCGCCATTTTGGTCAAAAAATTTTTATGCGATTTTATGATAGAAAATGATAGAGTAGATATCACTGAAGAGGGTTTGTGTGTGGGGAAGGGGTCAATTCGCAATATTTGGGCAAATAGCAATATTTAGGTCAACTCTGACGTCACCAAGATGGCCGGAAAAGCTCGCTAGCTCCCGAAATAACGCGAGTTGGGACCTCTAGTTTGTTGGACACGTCTCCGGAGAGCCGCCCGCATCCACTGATTCCATGAAAACCACTTTTCAAAAGGGGTCAAAAATTGAAAATTTCTCACAGGGAGCTCCCTGTGAGCACCCGCCATTTTGGTCAAAAATTTTTTATGCGATTTTATGATAGAAAATGATAGAGTAGATATCACTGAAGAGGGTTTGTGTGTGGGGAAGGGGTCAATTCGCAATATTTGGGCAAATAGCAATATTTAGGTCAACTCTGACGTCACCAAGATGGCCGGAAAAGCTCGCTAGCTCCCGAAATAACGCGAGTTGGGACCTCTAGTTTGTTGGACACGTCTCCGGAGAGCCGGCCGCATCCACTGATTCCATGAAAACCACTTTTCAAAAGGGGTTAAAAATTGAAAATTTCTCACAGGGAGCTCCCTGTGAGCACCCGCCATTTTGGTCAAAAATTTTTTATGCGATTTTATGATAGAAAATGATAGAGTAGATATCACTGAAGAGGGTTTGTGTGTGGGGAAGGGGTCAATTCGCAATATTTGGGCAAATAGCAATATTTAGGTCAACTCTGACGTCACCAAGATGGCCGGAAAAGCTCGCTAGCTCCCGAAATAACGCGAGTTGGGACCTCTAGTTTGTTGGACACGTCTCCGGAGAGCTGCCCGCATCCACTGATTCCATGAAAACCACTTTTCAAAAGGGGTCCAAAATTGAAAATTTCTCACAGGGAGCTCCCTGTGAGCACCCGCCATTTTGGTCAAAAATTTTTTATGCGATTTTATGATAGAAAATGATAGAGTAGATATCACTGAAGAGGGTTTGTGTGTGGGGAAGGGGTCAATTCGCAATATTTGGGCAAATAGCAATATTTAGGTCAACTCTGACGTCACCAAGATGGCCGGAAAAGCTCGCTAGCTCCCGAAATAACGCGAGTTGGGACCTCTAGTTTGTTGGACACGTCTCCGGAGAGCCGGCCGCATCCACTGATTCCATGAAAACCACTTTTCAAAAGGGGTCAAAAATTGAAAATTTCTCACAGGGACCTCTAGTTTGTTGGACACGTCTCCGGAGAGCCGCCCGCATCCACTGATTCCATGAAAACCACTTTTCAAAAGGGGTCAAAAATTGAAAATTTCTCACAGGGAGCTCCCTGTGAGCACCCGCCATTTTGTCAAAATTTTTTTATGCGATTTTATGATAGAAAATGATAGAGTAGATATCACTGAAGAGGGTTTGTGTGTGGGGAAGGGGTCAATTCGCAATATTTGGGCAAATAGCAATATTTAGGTCAACTCTGACGTCACCAAGATGGCCGGAAAAGCTCGCTAGCTCCCGAAATAACGCGAGTTGGGACCTCTAGTTTGTTGGACACGTCTCCGGAGAGCCGGCCGCATCCACTGATTCCATGAAAACCACTTTTCAAAAGGGGTCAAAAATTGAAAATTTCTCACAGGGAGCTCCCTGTGAGCACCCGCCATTTTGGTCAAAAATTTTTTATGCGATTTTATGATAGAAAATGATAGAGTAGATATCCCTGAAGAGGGTTTGTGTGTGGGGAAGGGGTCAATTCGCAATATTTGGGCAAATAGCAATATTTAGGTCAACTCTGACGTCACCAAGATGGCCGGAAAAGCTCGCTAGCTCCCGAAATAACGCGAGTTGGGACCTCTAGTTTGTTGGACACGTCTCCGGAGAGCCGCCCGCATCCACTGATTCCATGAAAACCACTTTTCAAAAGGGGTCAAAAATTGAAAATTTCTCACAGGGAGCTCCCTGTGAGCACCCGCCATTTTGGTCAAAAATTTTTTATGCGATTTTATGATAGAAAATGATAGAGTAGATATCACTGAAGAGGGTTTGTGTGTGGGGAAGGGGTCAATTCGCAATATTTGGGCAAATAGCAATATTTAGGTCAACTCTGACGTCACCAAGATGGCCGGAAAAGCTCGCTAGCTCCCGAAATAACGCGAGTTGGGACCTCTAGTTTGTTGGACACGTCTCCGGAGAGCCGGCCGCATCCACTGATTCCATGAAAACCACTTTCCAAAAGGGGTCAAAAATTGAAAATTTCTCACAGGGAGCTCCCTGTGAGCACCCGCCATTTTGGTCAAAAAATTTTTATGCGATTTTATGATAGAAAATGATAGAGTAGATATCACTGAAGAGGGTTTTTGTGTGGGGAAGGGGTCAATTCGCAATATTTGGGCAAATAGCAATATTTAGGTCAACTCTGACGTCACCAAGATGGCCGGAAAAGCTCGCTAGCTCCCGAAATAACGCGAGTTGGGACCTCTAGTTTGTTGGACACGTCTCCGGAGAGCCGCCCGCATCCACTGATTCCATGAAAACCACTTTTCAAAAGGGGTCAAAAATTGAAAATTTCTCACAGGGAGCTCCCTGTGAGCACCCGCCATTTTGGTCAAAAATTTTTTATGCGATTTTATGATAGAAAATGATAGAGTAGATATCACTGAAGAGGGTTTGTGTGTGGGGAAGGGGTCAATTCGCAATATTTGGGCAAATAGCAATATTTAGGTCAACTCTGACGTCACCAAGATGGCCGGAAAAGCTCGCTAGCTCCCGAAATAACGCGAGTTGGGACCTCTAGTTTGTTGGACACGTCTCCGGAGAGCCGCCCGCATCCACTGATTCCATGAAAACCACTTTTCAAAAGGGGTCAAAAATTGAAAATTTCTCACAGGGAGCTCCCTGTGAGCACCCGCCATTTTGGTCAAAAATTTTTTATGCGATTTTATGATAGAAAATGATAGAGTAGATATCACTGAAGAGGGTTTGTGTGTGGGGAAGGGGTCAATTCGCAATATTTGGGCAAATAGCAATATTTAGGTCAACTCTGACGTCACCAAGATGGCCGGAAAAGCTCGCTAGCTCCCGAAATAACGCGAGTTGGGACCTCTAGTTTGTTGGACACGTCTCCGGAGAGCCGCCCGCATCCACTGATTCCATGAAAACCACTTTTCAAAAGGGGTCAAAAATTGAAAATTTCTCACAGGGAGCTCCCTGTGAGCACCCGCCATTTTGGTCAAAAATTTTTTATGCGATTTTATGATAGAAAATGATAGAGTAGATATCACTGAAGAGGGTTTGTGTGTGGGGAAGGGGTCAATTCGCAATATTTGGGCAAATAGCAATATTTAGGTCAACTCTGACGTCACCAAGATGGCCGGAAAAGCTCGCTAGCTCCCGAAATAACGCGAGTTGGGACCTCTAGTTTGTTGGACACGTCTCCGGAGAGCCGGCCGCATCCACTGATTCCATGAAAACCACTTTTCAAAAGGGGTCAAAAATTGAAAATTTCTCACAGGGAGCTCCCTGTGAGCACCCGCCATTTTGGTCAAAAATTCTTTATGCGATTTTATGATAGAAAATGATAGAGTAGATATCACTGAAGAGGGTTTGTGTGTGGGGAAGGGGTCAATTCGCAATATTTGGGCAAATAGCAATATTTAGGTCAACTCTGACGTCACCAAGATGGCCGGAAAAGCTCGCTAGCTCCCGAAATAACGCGAGTTGGGACCTCTAGTTTGTTGGACACGTCTCCGGAGAGCCGCCCGCATCCACTGATTCCATGAAAACCACTTTTCAAAAGGGGTCAAAAATTGAAAATTTCTCACAGGGAGCTCCCTGTGAGCACCCGCCATTTTGGTCAAAAATTTGTTATGCGATTTTATGATAGAAAATGATAGAGTAGATATCACTGAAGAGGGTTTGTGTGTGGGGAAGGGGTCAATTCGCAATATTTGGGCAAATAGCAATATTTAGGTCAACTCTGACGTCACCAAGATGGCCGGAAAAGCTCGCTAGCTCCCGAAATAACGCGAGTTGGGACCTCTAGTTTGTTGGACACGTCTCCGGAGAGCCGGCCGCATCCACTGATTCCATGAAAACCACTTTTCAAAAGGGGTCAAAAATTGAAAATTTCTCACAGGGAGCTCCCTGTGAGCACCCGCCATTTTGGTCAAAAATTTTTTATGCGATTTTATGATAGAAAATGATAGAGTAGATATCACTGAAGAGGGTTTGTGTGTGGGGAAGGGGTCAATTCGCAATATTTGGGCAAATAGCAATATTTAGGTCAACTCTGACGTCACCAAGATGGCCGGAAAAGCTCGCTAGCTCCCGAAATAACGCGAGTTGGGACCTCTAGTTTGTTGGACACGTCTCCGGAGAGCCGGCCGCATCCACTGATTCCATGAAAACCACTTTTCAAAAGGGGTCAAAAATTGAAAATTTCTCACAGGGAGCTCCCTGTGAGCACCCGCCATTTTGGTCAAAAATTTTTTATGCGATTTTATGATAGAAAATGATAGAGTAGATATCACTGAAGAGGGTTTGTGTGTGGGGAAGGGGTCAATTCGCAATATTTGGGCAAATAGCAATATTTAGGTCAACTCTGACGTCACCAAGATGGCCGGAAAAGCTCGCTAGCTCCCGAAATAACGCGAGTTGGGACCTCTAGTTTGTTGGACACGTCTCCGGAGAGCCGGCCGCATCCACTGATTCCATGAAAACCACTTTTCAAAAGGGGTCAAAAATTGAAAATTTCTCACAGGGAGCTCCCTGTGAGCACCCGCCATTTTGGTCAAAAATTTTTTATGCGATTTTATGATAGAAAATGATAGAGTAGATATCACTGAAGAGGGTTTGTGTGTGGGGAAGGGGTCAATTCGCAATATTTGGGCAAATAGCAATATTTAGGTCAACTCTGACGTCACCAAGATGGCCGGAAAAGCTCGATAGCTCCCGAAATAACGCGAGTTGGGACCTCTAGTTTGTTGGACACGTCTCCGGAGAGCCGGCCGCATCCACTGATTCCATGAAAACCACTTTTCAAAAGGGGTCAAAAATTGAAAATTTCTCACAGGGGTGAGCACCCGCCATTTTGGTCAAAAATTTTTTATGCGATTTTATGATAGAAAATGATAGAGTAGATATCACTGAAGAGGGTTTGTGTGTGGGGAAGGGGTCAATTCGCAATATTTGGGCAAATAGCAATATTTAGGTCAACTCTGACGTCACCAAGATGGCCGGAAAAGCTCGCTAGCTCCCGAAATAACGCGAGTTGGGACCTCTAGTTTGTTGGACACGTCTCCGGAGAGCCGGCCGCATCCACTGATTCCATGAAAACCACTTTTCAAAAGGGGTCAAAAATTGAAAATTTCTCACAGGGAGCTCCCTGTGAGCACCCGCCATTTTGGTCAAAAATTTTTTATGCGATTTTATGATAGAAAATGATAGAGTAGATATCACTGAAGAGGGTTTGTGTGTGGGGAAGGGGTCAATTAGCAATATTTGGGCAAATAGCAATATTTAGGTCAACTCTGACGTCACCAAGATGGCCGGAAAAGCTCGCTAGCTCCCGAAATAACGCGAGTTGGGACCTCTAGTTTGTTGGACACGTCTCCGGAGAGCCGGCCGCATCCACTGATTCCATGAAAACCACTTTTCAAAAGGGGTCAAAAATTGAAAATTTCTCACAGGGAGCTCCCTGTGAGCACCCGCCATTTTGGTCAAAAAATTTTTATGCAATTTTATGATAGAAAATGATAGAGTAGATATCACTGAAGAGGGTTTGTGTGTGGGGAAGGGGTCAATTCGCAATATTTGGGCAAATAGCAATATTTAGGTCAACTCTGACGTCACCAAGATGGCCGGAAAAGCTCGCTAGCTCCCGAAATAACGCGAGTTGGGACCTCTAGTTTGTTGGACACGTCTCCGGAGAGCCGGCCGCATCCACTGATTCCATGAAAACCACTTTTCAAAAGGGGTCAAAAATTGAAAATTTCTCACAGGGAGCTCCCTGTGAGCACCCGCCATTTTGGTCAAAAATTTTTTATGCGATTTTATGATAGAAAATGATAGAGTAGATATCACTGAAGAGGGTTTGTGTGTGGGGAAGGGGTCAATTCGCAATATTTGGGCAAATAGCAATATTTAGGTCAACTCTGACGTCACCAAGATGGCCGGAAAAGCTCGCTAGCTCCCGAAATAACGCGAGTTGGGACCTCTAGTTTGTTGGACACGTCTCCGGAGAGCCGCCCGCATCCACTGATTCCATGAAAACCACTTTTCAAAAGGGGTCAAAAATTGAAAATTTCTCACAGGGAGCTCCCTGTGAGCACCCGCCATTTTGGTCAAAAATTTTTTATGCGATTTTATGATAGAAAATGATAGAGTAGATATCACTGAAGAGGGTTTGTGTGTGGGGAAGGGGTCAATTCGCAATATTTGGGCAAATAGCAATATTTAGGTCAACTCTGACGTCACCAAGATGGCCGGAAAAGCTCGCTAGCTCCCGAAATAACGCGAGTTGGGACCTCTAGTTTGTTGGACACGTCTCCGGAGAGCCGCCCGCATCCACTGATTCCATGAAAACCACTTTTCAAAAGGGGTCAAAAATTGAAAATTTCTCACAGGGAGCTCCCTGTGAGCACCCGCCATTTTGGTCAAAAATTTTTTATGCGATTTTATGATAGAAAATGATAGAGTAGATATCACTGAAGAGGGTTTGTGTGTGGGGAAGGGGTCAATTCGCAATATTTGGGCAAATAGCAATATTTAGGTCAACTCTGACGTCACCAAGATGGCCGGAAAAGCTCGCTAGCTCCCGAAATAACGCGAGTTGGGACCTCTAGTTTGTTGGACACGTCTCCGGAGAGCCGGCCGCATCCACTGATTCCATGAAAACCACTTTTCAAAAGGGGTCAAAAATTGAAAATTTCTCACAGGGAGCTCCCTGTGAGCACCCGCCATTTTGGTCAAAAATTCTTTATGCGATTTTATGATAGAAAATGATAGAGTAGATATCACTGAAGAGGGTTTGTGTGTGGGGAAGGGGTCAATTCGCAATATTTGGGCAAATAGCAATATTTAGGTCAACTCTGACGTCACCAAGATGGCCGGAAAAGCTCGCTAGCTCCCGAAATAACGCGAGTTGGGACCTCTAGTTTGTTGGACACGTCTCCGGAGAGCCGCCCGCATCCACTGATTCCATGAAAACCACTTTTCAAAAGGGGTCAAAAATTGAAAATTTCTCACAGGGAGCTCCCTGTGAGCACCCGCCATTTTGGTCAAAAATTTGTTATGCGATTTTATGATAGAAAATGATAGAGTAGATATCACTGAAGAGGGTTTGTGTGTGGGGAAGGGGTCAATTCGCAATATTTGGGCAAATAGCAATATTTAGGTCAACTCTGACGTCACCAAGATGGCCGGAAAAGCTCGCTAGCTCCCGAAATAACGCGAGTTGGGACCTCTAGTTTGTTGGACACGTCTCCGGAGAGCCGGCCGCATCCACTGATTCCATGAAAACCACTTTTCAAAAGGGGTCAAAAATTGAAAATTTCTCACAGGGAGCTCCCTGTGAGCACCCGCCATTTTGGTCAAAAATTTTTTATGCGATTTTATGATAGAAAATGATAGAGTAGATATCACTGAAGAGGGTTTGTGTGTGGGGAAGGGGTCAATTCGCAATATTTGGGCAAATAGCAATATTTAGGTCAACTCTGACGTCACCAAGATGGCCGGAAAAGCTCGCTAGCTCCCGAAATAACGCGAGTTGGGACCTCTAGTTTGTTGGACACGTCTCCGGAGAGCCGGCCGCATCCACTGATTCCATGAAAACCACTTTTCAAAAGGGGTCAAAAATTGAAAATTTCTCACAGGGAGCTCCCTGTGAGCACCCGCCATTTTGGTCAAAAATTTTTTATGCGATTTTATGATAGAAAATGATAGAGTAGATATCACTGAAGAGGGTTTGTGTGTGGGGAAGGGGTCAATTCGCAATATTTGGGCAAATAGCAATATTTAGGTCAACTCTGACGTCACCAAGATGGCCGGAAAAGCTCGCTAGCTCCCGAAATAACGCGAGTTGGGACCTCTAGTTTGTTGGACACGTCTCCGGAGAGCCGGCCGCATCCACTGATTCCATGAAAACCACTTTTCAAAAGGGGTCAAAAATTGAAAATTTCTCACAGGGAGCTCCCTGTGAGCACCCGCCATTTTGGTCAAAAATTTTTTATGCGATTTTATGATAGAAAATGATAGAGTAGATATCACTGAAGAGGGTTTGTGTGTGGGGAAGGGGTCAATTCGCAATATTTGGGCAAATAGCAATATTTAGGTCAACTCTGACGTCACCAAGATGGCCGGAAAAGCTCGATAGCTCCCGAAATAACGCGAGTTGGGACCTCTAGTTTGTTGGACACGTCTCCGGAGAGCCGGCCGCATCCACTGATTCCATGAAAACCACTTTTCAAAAGGGGTCAAAAATTGAAAATTTCTCACAGGGGTGAGCACCCGCCATTTTGGTCAAAAATTTTTTATGCGATTTTATGATAGAAAATGATAGAGTAGATATCACTGAAGAGGGTTTGTGTGTGGGGAAGGGGTCAATTAGCAATATTTGGGCAAATAGCAATATTTAGGTCAACTCTGACGTCACCAAGATGGCCGGAAAAGCTCGCTAGCTCCCGAAATAACGCGAGTTGGGACCTCTAGTTTGTTGGACACGTCTCCGGAGAGCCGGCCGCATCCACTGATTCCATGAAAACCACTTTTCAAAAGGGGTCAAAAATTGAAAATTTCTCACAGGGAGCTCCCTGTGAGCACCCGCCATTTTGGTCAAAAAATTTTTATGCAATTTTATGATAGAAAATGATAGAGTAGATATCACTGAAGAGGGTTTGTGTGTGGGGAAGGGGTCAATTCGCAATATTTGGGCAAATAGCAATATTTAGGTCAACTCTGACGTCACCAAGATGGCCGGAAAAGCTCGCTAGCTCCCGAAATAACGCGAGTTGGGACCTCTAGTTTGTTGGACACGTCTCCGGAGAGCCGTCCGCATCCACTGATTCCATGAAAACCACTTTTCAAAAGGGGTCAAAAATTGAAAATTTCTCACAGGGAGCTCCCTGTGAGCACCCGCCATTTTGGTCAAAAAATTTTTATGCGATTTTATGATAGAAAATGATAGAGTAGATATCACTGAAGAGGGTTTGTGTGTGGGGAAGGGGTCAATTCGCAATATTTGGGCAAATAGCAATATTTAGGTCAACTCTGACGTCACCAAGATGGCCGGAAAAGCTCGCTAGCTCCCGAAATAACGCGAGTTGGGACCTCTAGTTTGTTGGACACGTCTCCGGAGAGCCGCCCGCATCCACTGATTCCATGAAAACCACTTTTCAAAAGGGGTCAAAAATTGAAAATTTCTCACAGGGAGCTCCCTGTGAGCACCCGCCATTTTGGTCAAAAATTTTTTATGCGATTTTATGATAGAAAATGATAGAGTAGATATCACTGAAGAGGGTTTGTGTGTGGGGTAGGGGTCAATTCGCAATATTTGGGCAAATAGCAATATTTAGGTCAACTCTGACGTCACCAAGATGGCCGGAAAAGCTCGCTAGCTCCCGAAATAACGCGAGTTGGGACCTCTAGTTTGTTGGACACGTCTCCGGAGAGCCGCCCACATCCACTGATTCCATGAAAACCACTTTTCAAAAGGGGTCAAAAATTGAAAATTTCTCACAGGGAGCTCCCTGTGAGCACCCGCCATTTTGGTCAAAAATTTTTTATGCGATTTTATGATAGAAAATGATAGAGTAGATATCACTGAAGAGGGTTTGTGTGTGGGGAAGGGGTCAATTCGCAATATTTGGGCAAATAGCAATATTTAGGTCAAACTGACGTCACCAAGATGGCCGGAAAAGCTCGCTAGCTCCCGAAATAACGCGAGTTGGGACCTCTAGTTTGTTGGACACGTCTCCGGAGAGCCGCCCGCATCCACTGATTCCATGAAAACCACTTTTCAAAAGGGGTCAAAAATTGAAAATTTCTCACAGGGAGCTCCCTGTGAGCACCCGCCATTTTGGTCAAAAAATTTTTATGCGATTTTATGATAGAAAATGATAGAGTAGATATCACTGAAGAGGGTTTGTGTGTGGGGAAGGGGTCAATTCGCAATATTTGGGCAAATAGCAATATTTAGGTCAACTCTGACGTCACCAAGATGGCCGGAAAAGCTCGCTAGCTCCCGAAATAACGCGAGTTGGGACCTGTAGTTTGTTGGACACGTCTCCGGAGAGCCGCCCGCATCCACTGATTCCATGAAAACCACTTTTCAAAAGGGGTCAAAAATAGAAAATTTCTCACAGGGAGCTCCCTGTGAGCACCCGCCATTTTGGTCAAAAAAATTTTATGCGATTTTATGATAGAAAATGATAGAGTAGATATCACTGAAGAGGGTTTGTGTGTGGGGAAGGGGTCAATTCGCAATATTTGGGCAAATAGCAATATTTAGGTCAACTCTGACGTCACCAAGATGGCCGGAAAAGCTCGCTAGCTCCCGAAATAACACGAGTTGGGACCTCTAGTTTGTTGGACACGTCTCCGGAGAGCCGCCCGCATCCACTGATTCCATGAAAACCACTTTTCAAAAGGGGTCAAAAATTGAAAATTTCTCACAGGGAGCTCCCTGTGAGCACCCGCCATTTTGGTCAAAAATTTTTTATGCGATTTTATGATAGAAAATGATAGAGTAGATATCACTGAAGAGGGTTTGTGTGTGGGGAAAGGGTCAATTCGCAATATTTGGGCAAATAGCAATATTTAGGTCAACTCTGACGTCACCAAGATGGCCGGAAAAGCTCGCTAGCTCCCGAAATAACGCGAGTTGGGACCTCTAGTTTGTTGGACACGTCTCCGGAGAGCCGCCCGCATCCACTGATTCCATGAAAACCACTTTTCAAAAGGGGTCAAAAATTGAAAATTTCTCACAGGGAGCTCCCTGTGAGCACCCGCCATTTTGGTCAAAAATTTTTTATGCGATTTTATGATAGAAAATGATAGAGTAGATATCACTGAAGAGGGTTTGTGTGTGGGGAAGGGGTCAATTCGCAATATTTGGGCAAATAGCAATATTTAGGTCAACTCTGACGTCACCAAGATGGCCGGAAAAGCTCGCTAGCTCCCGAAATAACGCGAGTTGGGACCTCTAGTTTGTTGGACACGTCTCCAGAGAGCCGCCCGCATCCACTGATTCCATGAAAACCACTTTTCAAAAGGGGTCAAAAATTGAAAATTTCTCACAGGGAGCTCCCTGTGAGCACCCGCCATTTTGGTCAAAAATTTTTTATGCGATTTTATGATAGAAAATGATAGAGTAGATATCACTGAAGAGGGTTTGTGTGTGGGGAAGGGGTCAATTCGCAATATTTGGGCAAATAGCAATATTTAGGTCAACTCTGACGTCACCAAGATGGCCGGAAAAGCTCGCTAGCTCCCGAAATAACGCGAGTTGGGACCTCTAGTTTGTTGGACACGTCTCCGGAGAGCCGCCCGCATCCACTGATTCCATGAAAACCACTTTTCAATAGGGGTCAAAAATTGAAAATTTCTCACAGGGAGCTCCCTGTGAGCACCCGCCATTTTGGTCAAAAATTTTTTATGCGATTTTATGATAGAAAATGATAAAGTAGATATCACTGAAGAGGGTTTGTGTGTGGGGAAGGGGTCAATTCGCAATATTTGGGCAAATAGCAATATTTAGGTCAACTCTGACGTCACCAAGATGGCCGGAAAAGCTCGCTAGCTCCCGAAATAACGCGAGTTGGGACCTCTAGTTTGTTGGACACGTCTCCGGAGAGCCGGCCGCATCCACTGATTCCATGAAAACCACTTTTCAAAAGGGGTCAAAAATTGAAAATTTCTCACAGGGAGCTCCCTGTGAGCACCCGCCATTTTGGTCAAAATTTTTTTATGCGATTTTATGATAGAAAATGATAGAGTAGATATCACTGAAGAGGGTTTGTGTGTGGGGAAGGGGTCAATTCGCAATATTTGGGCAAATAGCAATATTTAGGTCAACTCTGACGTCACCAAGATGGCCGGAAAAGCTCGCTAGCTCCCGAAATAACGCGAGTTGGGACCTCTAGTTTGTTGGACACGTCTCCGGAGAGCCGCCCGCATCCACTGATTCCATGAAAACCACTTTTCAAAAGGGGTCAAAAATTGAAAATTTCTCACAGGGAGCTCCCTGTGAGCACCCGCCATTTTGGTCAAAAAATTTTTATGCGATTTTATGATAGAAAATGATAGAGTAGATATCACTGAAGAGGGTTTGTGTGTGGGGAAGGGGTCAATTCGCAATATTTGGGCAAATAGCAATATTTAGGTCAACTCTGACGTCACCAAGATGGCCGGAAAAGCTCGCTAGCTCCCGAAATAACGCGAGTTGGGACCTCTAGTTTGTTGGACACGTCTCCGGAGAGCCGCCCGCATCCACTGATTCCATGAAAACCACTTTTCAAAAGGGGTCAAAAATTGAAAATTTCTCACAGGGAGCTCCCTGTGAGCACCCGCCATTTTGGTCAAAAAATTTTTATGCGATTTTATGATAGAAAATGATAGAGTAGATATCACTGAAGAGGGTTTGTGTGTGGGGAAGGGGTCAATTCGCAATATTTGGGCAAATAGCAATATTTAGGTCAACTCTGACGTCACCAAGATGGCCGGAAAAGCTCGCTAGCTCCCGAAATAACGCGAGTTGGGACCTCTAGTTTGTTGGACACGTCTCCGGAGAGCCGCCCGCATCCACTGATTCCATGAAAACCACTTTTCAAAAGGGGTCAAAAATTGAAAATTTCTCACAGGGAGCTCCCTGTGAGCACCCGCCATTTTGGTCAAAAATTTTTTATGCGATTTTATGATAGAAAATGATAGAGTAGATATCACTGAAGAGGGTTTGTGTGTGGGGAAGGGGTCAATTCGCAATATTTGGGCAAATAGCAATATTTAGGTCAACTCTGACGTCACCAAGATGGCCGGAAAAGCTCGCTAGCTCCCGAAATAACGCGAGTTGGGACCTGTAGTTTGTTGGACACGTCTCCGGAGAGCCGCCCGCATCCACTGATTCCATGAAAACCACTTTTCAAAAAGGGTCAAAAATTGAAAATTTCTCCCTGTGAGCACCCGCCATTTTGGTCAAAAATTTTTATGCGATTTTATGATAGAAAATGATAGAGTAGATATCACTGAAGAGGGTTTGTGTGTGGGGAAGGGGTCAATTCGCAATATTTGGGCAAATAGCAATATTTAGGTCAACTCTGACGTCACCAAGATGGCCGGAAAAGCTCGCTAGCTCCCGAAATAACGCGAGTTGGGACCTCTAGTTTGTTGGACACGTCTCCGGAGAGCCGCCCGCATCCACTGATTCCATGAAAACCACTTTTCAAAAGGGGTCAAAAATTGAAAATTTTCACAGGGAGCTCCCTGTGAGCACCCGCCATTTTGGTCAAAAAATTTTTATGCGATTTTATGATAGAAAATGATAGAGTAGATATCACTGAAGAGGGTTTGTGTGTGGGGAAGGGGTCAATTCGCAATATTTGGGCAAATAGCAATATTTAGGTCAACTCTGACGTCACCAAGATGGCCGGAAAAGCTCGCTAGCTCCCGAAATAACGCGAGTTGGGACCTCTAGTTTGTTGGACACGTCTCCGGAGAGCCGCCCGCATCCACTGATTCCATGAAAACCACTTTTCAAAAGGGGTCAAAAATTGAAAATTTCTCACAGGGAGCTCCCTGTGAGCACCCGCCATTTTGGTCAAAAAATTTTTATGCGATTTTATGATAGAAAATGATAGAGTAGATATCACTGAAGAGGGTTTGTGTGTGGGGAAGGGGTCAATTCGCAATATTTGGGCAAATAGCAATATTTAGGTCAACTCTGACGTCACCAAGATGGCCGGAAAAGCTCGCTAGCTCCCGAAATAACGCGAGTTGGGACCTCTAGTTTGTTGGACACGTCTCCGGAGAGCCGCCCGCATCCACTGATTCCATGAAAACCACTTTTCAAAAGGGGTCAAAAATTGAAAATTTCTCACAGGGAGCTCCCTGTGAGCACCCGCCATTTTGGTCAAAAAAATTTTATGCGATTTTATGATAGAAAATGATAGAGTAGATATCACTGAAGAGGGTTTGTGTGTGGGGAAGGGGTCAATTCGCAATATTTGGGCAAATAGCAATATTTAGGTCAACTCTGACGTCACCAAGATGGCCGGAAAAGCTCGCTAGCTCCCGAAATAACGCGAGTTGGGACCTCTAGTTTGTTGGACACGTCTCCGGAGAGCCGCCCGCATCCACTGATTCCATGAAAACCACTTTTCAAAAGGGGTCAAAAATTGAAAATTTCTCACAGGGAGCTCCCTGTGAGCACCCGCCATTTTGGTCAAAAAATTTTTATGCGATTTTATGATAGAAAATGATAGAGTAGATATCACTGAAGAGGGTTTGTGTGTGGGGAAGGGGTCAATTCGCAATATTTGGGCAAATAGCAATATTTAGGTCAACTCTGACGTCACCAAGATGGCCGGAAAAGCTCGCTAGCTCCCGAAATAACGCGAGTTGGGACCTCTAGTTTGTTGGACACGTCTCCGGAGAGCCGCCCGCATCCACTGATTCCATGAAAAGCACTTTTCAAAAGGGGTCAAAAATTGAAAATTTCTCACAGGGAGCTCCCTGTGAGCACCCGCCATTTTGGTCAAAAATTTTTTATGCGATTTTATGATAGAAAATGATAGAGTAGATATCACTGAAGAGGGTTTGTGTGTGGGGAAGGGGTCAATTCGCAATATTTGGGCAAATAGCAACATTTAGGTCAATTCTGACGTCACCAAGATGGCCGGAAAAGCTCGCTAGCTCCCGAAATAACGCGAGTTGGGACCTCTAGTTTGTTGGACACGTCTCCGGAGAGCCGCCCGCATCCACTGATTCCATGAAAACCACTTTTCAAAAGGGGTCAAAAATTGAAAATTTCTCACAGGGAGCTCCCTGTGAGCACCCGCCATTTTGGTCAAAAAATTTTTATGCGATTTTATGATAGAAAATGATAGAGTAGATATCACTGAAGAGGGTTTGTGTGTGGGGAAGGGGTCAATTCGCAATATTTGGGCAAATAGCAATATTTAGGTCAACTCTGACGTCACCAAGATGGCCGGAAAAGCTCGCTAGCTCCCGAAATAACGCGAGTTGGGACCTCTAGTTTGTTGGACACGTCTCCGGAGAGCCGCCCGCATCCACTGATTCCATGAAAACCACTTTTCAAAAGGGGTCAAAAATTGAAAATTTCTCACAGGGAGCTCCCTGTGAGCACCCATCATTTTGGTCAAAATTTTTTATGCGATTTTATGATAGAAAATGATAGAGTAGATATCACTGAAGAGGGTTTGTGTGTGGGGAAGGGGTCAATTCGCAATATTTGGGCAAATAGCAATATTTAGGTCAACTCTGACGTCACCAAGATGGCCGGAAAAGCTCACTAGCTCCCGAAATAACGCGAGTTGGGACCTCTAGTTTGTTGGACACGTCTCGGAAGAGCCGCCCGCATCCACTGATTCCATGAAAACCACTTTTCAAAAGGGGTCAAAAATTGAAAATTTCTCACAGGGAGCTCCCTGTGAGCACCCGCCATTTTGGTCAAAAAATTTTTATGCGATTTTATGATAGAAAATGATAGAGTAGATATCACTGAAGAGGGTTTGTGTGTGGGGAAGGGGTCAATTCGCAATATTTGGGCAAATAGCAATATTTAGGTCAACTCTGACGTCACCAAGATGGCCGGAAAAGCTCGCTAGCTCCCGAAATAACGCGAGTTGGGACCTCTAGTTTGTTGGACACGTCTCCGGAGAGCCGCCCGCATCCACTGATTCCATGAAAACCACTTTTCAAAAGGGGTCAAAAATTGAAAATTTCTCACAGGGAGCTCCCTGTGAGCACCCGCCATTTTGGTCAAAAAAATTTTATGCGATTTTATGATAGAAAATGATAGAGTAGATATCACTGAAGAGGGTTTGTGTGTGGGGAAGGGGTCAATTCGCAATATTTGGGCAAATAGCAATATTTAGGTCAACTCTGACGTCACCAAGATGGCCGGAAAAGCTCGCTAGCTCCCGAAATAACGCGAGTTGGGACCTCTAGTTTGTTGGACACGTCTCCGGAGAGCCGCCCGCATCCACTGATTCCATGAAAACCACTTTTCAAAAGGGGTCAAAAATTGAAAATTTCTCCCTGTGAGCACCCGCCATTTTGGTCAAAAATTTTTTATGCGATTTTATGATAGAAAATGATAGAGCAGATATCACTGAAGAGGGTTTGTGTGTGGGGAAGGGGTCAATTCGCAATATTTGGGCAAATAGCAATATTTAGGTCAACTCTGACGTCACCAAGATGGCCGGAAAAGCTCGCTAGCTCCCGAAATAACGCGAGTTGGGACCTCTAGTTTGTTGGACACGTCTCCGGAGAGCCGCCCGCATCCACTGATTCCATGAAAACCACTTTTCAAAAGGGGTCAAAAATTGAAAATTTCTCACAGGGAGCTCCCTGTGAGCACCCGCCATTTTGGTCAAAAATTTTTTATGCGATTTTATGATAGAAAATGATAGAGTAGATATCACTGAAGAGGGTTTGTGTGTTGGGAAGGGGTCAATTCGCAATATTTGGGCAAATAGCAATATTTAGGTCAACTCTGACGTCACCAAGATGGCCGGAAAAGCTCGCTAGCTCCCGAAATAACGCGAATTGGGACCTCTAGTTTGTTGGACACGTCTCCGGAGAACCGCCCGCATCCACTGATTCCATGAAAACCACTTTTCAAAAGGGGTCAAAAATTGAAAATTTCTCACAGGGAGCTCCCTGTGAGCACCCGCCATTTTGGTCAAAAATTTTTTATGCGATTTTATGATAGAAAATGATAGAGTAGATATCACTGAAGAGGGTTTGTGTTTGGGGAAGGGGTCAATTCGCAATATTTGGGCAAATAGCAATATTTAGGTCAACTCTGACGTCACCAAGATGGCCGGAAAAGCTCGCTAGCTCCCGAAATAACGCGAGTTGGGACCTCTAGTTTGTTGGACACGTCTCCGGAGAGCCGCCCGCATCCACTGATTCCATGAAAACCACTTTTCAAAAGGGGTCAAAAATTGAAAATTTCTCACAGGGAGCTCCCTGTGAGCACCCGCCATTTTGGTCAAAAATTTTTTATGCGATTTTATGATAGAAAATGATAGAGTAGATATCACTGAAGAGGGTTTGTGTGTGGGGAAGGGGTCAATTCGCAATATTTGGGCAAATAGCAATATTTAGGTCAACTCTGACGTCACCAAGATGGCCGGAAAAGCTCGCTAGCTCCCGAAATAACGCGAGTTGGGACCTCTAGTTTGTTGGACACGTCTCCGGAGAGCCGCCCGCATCCACTGATTCCATGAAAACCACTTTTCAAAAGGGGTCAAAAATTGAAAATTTCTCACAGGGAGCTCCCTGTGAGCACCCGCCATTTTGGTCAAAAAATTTTTATGCGATTTTATGATAGAAAATGATAGAGTAGATATCACTGAAGAGGGTTTGTGTGTGGGGAAGGGGTCAATTCGCAATATTTGGGCAAATAGCAATATTTAGGTCAACTCTGACGTCACCAAGATGGCCGGAAAAGCTCGCTAGCTCCCGAAATAACGCGAGTTGGGACCTCTAGTTTGTTGGACACGTCTCCGGAGAGCCGCCCGCATCCACTGATTCCATGAAAACCACTTTTCAAAAGGGGTCAAAAATTGAAAATTTCTCCCTGTGAGCACCCGCCATTTTGGTCAAAAATTTTTTATGCGATTTTATGATAGAAAATGATAGAGCAGATATCACTGAAGAGGGTTTGTGTGTGGGGAAGGGGTCAATTCGCAATATTTGGGCAAATAGCAATATTTAGGTCAACTCTGACGTCACCAAGATGGCCGGAAAAGCTCGCTAGCTCCCGAAATAACGCGAGTTGGGACCTCTAGTTTGTTGGACACGTCTCCGGAGAGCCGCCCGCATCCACTGATTCCATGAAAACCACTTTTCAAAAGGGGTCAAAAATTGAAAATTTCTCACAGGGAGCTCCCTGTGAGCACCCGCCATTTTGGTCAAAAAATTTTTATGCGATTTTATGATAGAAAATGATAGAGTAGATATCACTGAAGAGGGTTTGTGTGTGGGGAAGGGGTCAATTCGCAATATTTGGGCAAATAGCAATATTTAGGTCAACTCTGACGTCACCAAGATGGCCGGAAAAGCTCGCTAGCTCCCGAAATAACGCGAGTTGGGACCTCTAGTTTGTTGGACACGTCTCCGGAGAGCCGCCCGCATCCACTGATTCCATGAAAACCACTTTTCAAAAGGGGTCAAAAATTGAAAATTTCTCACAGGGAGCTCCCTGTGAGCACCCGCCATTTTGGTCAAAAAATTTTTATGCGATTTTATGATAGAAAATGATAGAGTAGATATCACTGAAGAGGGTTTGTGTGTGGGGAAGGGGTCAATTCGCAATATTTGGGCAAATAGCAATATTTAGGTCAACTCTGACGTCACCAAGATGGCCGGAAAAGCTCGCTAGCTCCCGAAATAACGCGAGTTGGGACCTCTAGTTTGTTGGACACGTCTCCGGAGAGCCGCCCGCATCCACTGATTCCATGAAAACCACTTTTCAAAAGGGGTCAAAAATTGAAAATTTCTCACAGGGAGCTAGCTCCCTGTGAGCACCCGCCATTTTGGTCAAAAAATTTTTATAATAATAATAATAATAACAAGCACTTATAAAGCGCCGTCTGTCTAGAAACTAATCTATTCCGAGGCGCTGGAGACTAAGAAAAGATGAGACAGTACAGAAAAAGGGATACATGGGATCAAAAAGAGTGCTTACTTAAAGTAAATTTGGAAACAAAAAAGTTTTAAGATGGATTTTAAATGTGTCCAAGGAAGAAGCAGTACGAATATCGGGTGGTAAATTATTCCAGAGAGCTGGTGCTGCGGATGAAAATGCCCTGTTGCCATTTGTGGTGTGTGTCCTTGGTGTCACAAGGAGACCCTTGTTTGATGATCGCAGGCTGCGTTGAGGAACGTAAGGTGTGATAAGTTCATTGAGATAACCCGGTGCTGATCCATTGACTGCTTTCCATGTTAGGAGTAATATTTTGAATTGGATACGCTCACGTACCGGCAGCCAATGGAGTCTTTGTAAAACAGGTGAAATGTGATCGAATTTTGAAGTCTTAGATAGTACTCTGGCTGCTGCATTTAGGGCATGCTGCAGTTTGTCCAGATTACGCTTTGAAATATTGAACAAAAGAGCATTTCCAATATCCAGACGAGATAAAACAAAGGCATGTATTAGGATAGAAGCTGATTTGTCATCCAGAGTTCTCCGAATACTGTTAACATTTTGGATGTTATAATACACAGACTGACAAATCTTCTTTACATGAGTATCCATAGACATATTCATATCAAAAGTAACCCCAAGATTTCGCACAGATGTAGCAGGAGTAATCCGTGCGTTACCAATATTTATGTGTTGAGTTTTAACCAAATTTTTCTGATACTTAGACGAAATAATGAGCAGCTCTGATTTAGATTCGTTAAGTTTTAATTTGTTAACAAGCATCCATGATCTCATGTCTGTGATGCAGTCTTCCAAGCGATGTTTTGCAGACAGTTCACTTGCCGGGTTGGACAGATCGAAAGGTACATACAGTTGTGTGTCGTCAGCATACAGATGAATCATTATACCATGCTTGCGAGCAATGTTTGCGAGAGGAGATGAGTATATGATAAAGAACAAAGGTCCGAGGACTGATCCTTGGGGAACTCCGAATTTCAGCTCAGCAGGAGATGATGTTGAATCACAGATTTTAACCACCTGCGATCTGCCCTTCAGGTATGATGTTATCCATTCAAGGACAACTCCTCCGACTCCGAAAGATCTGAGGCGTTCGATTAACAAAGTATGGTCTACAGTATCGAAGGCCGATGATAAGTCTAATAAAACAAGGAAGACCCCCTGTTTGTTGTCAAGTGCACACAGAATGTCATTAGAGACGCGAACGAGGGCTGTCTTTGTACCATGCCCTTTCCTGTACGCAGACTGGTATGGCTCCAACAGCTGGTGATCAGTGAGATGGTCAGACAGACGTGAGGCTACCATCTTCTCCAGAATCTTTGAGATGAACTTAAGGTTAGAAATGGGTCTGTAATTTGTCAAATCTTCAGGATTTAATGAAGGCTTCTTAAGTATTGGAGTGACAACTGCCTGCTTAAAATTGCTTGGAAATTCACCTGTCTGAAGGGATGTGTTGATAATGGTTACAATGGATGGTAAAAGTAACCTTGAGTGTTTTTTCAATATCCAAGTGGGGATGGGGTCCAGTGAGCAGGATTTTGAAGGAGAGCCAGTTATTGTATTCATGATCTCTGCATCAGTGACGGGATCAAAAGCATCCAATATTGGTATATCTCGTTGTTGAGATTCATCTGCGTGGCTGCAGTATTGAGGGGTGTTAAATTCATCGCGGATGGCCCTAATTTTGGCCAGAAAGTAGTTACTGAATTTGTCTGCAAGCTCCTGTGCAGATGTGTAAGCTGGGAGCTTAGGTTTGGCGCTTCGATGCAAGACGCTGTCGATGACCCGATAAAACTGGCCATGACCAGTGCAGTTGGAAACTTGCTCTTTTATGTACGCAGTTTTTGCAGTGGTCATCATCTTCCAAACGAGCAGTCGTTGATTAGTGAATAGCGATCTGTTTGATTCTGATTTGTCGTTGCGCCATCGTCTTTCAAGGCGTTTTCGTTGACGTTTTGCTTCTGCAATTTCAGGTGTATACCATAAGTTGCGCGGCCGTATGGTTATCATGCTCTCCTTCAAAGGGGCGTGGCAATCAAGAATAGAACCAAGATTACTATCATACTGTTCGGTCAATCTACAAAGATCAGATTCCGGAGTAATCAGCAGGTCAGATTTATGAATGTCCTCAGCAAATTTTTCGTGATCAATGGATTTCAATTTGCGGTAAGTTATAAGTTTCTTGTTGGGCTGAGGCTTACTTACTTTCAGCTTACAGTGCACTGCAGCATGATCAGTGATGAATGACGAGACCTCCAGCACACCGATCAAATCGTCATTCACCCGTGTAATGACAAAGTCTAATATGTGGCCATTTTCATGAGTAGCTTCATTAACAGACTGTATCAAGTTAAAAGATTCTAAGATATCTTTGAACTTTTTATTGTCCGAGTTTGATACAACATCCCAGTGAATATTAAAATCACCAACAATTAACATTTTGTTAGCTGTAGTGACCAATATTGTTAACAGATTGGAGAACTCTTCAAAGAACACTCCCAGGCTAGATTTATTTTTTGCACTGTACGGCGGACGATAAAGAACAACAAGTTTTACAATTGATCGAGTTCCCTTAAATCTCATATCACAGCATGAACATTCAAAGCTAGTAGCGGCAAAGGATGAAAAATTGCTTTCAATGCCTTCACGGTAGATGACAGCAATACCACCTCCAATGCGCAGTGAACGAGGTACATGGTGAAAACCAAAACCTACAGGGGTTAGGTCACCTATTATTTTCTTGTGTTTGTCAGTATCTGTCAACCAGGTTTCAGTAATGCACATAATATCAAAATTATGCTCCATCAAGTGATCCATAAGGATTTCTGTTTTGTTGCACACCGATCGGGCATTGATGAGACACAGTGTACATTCCTCAGGCACTGGAACTGATGGTATCGGAGTAGTCGCTAATGTACCAGTAACAAATCGGGAGTCACCATTGGGATTTATCGGGTACTGGGGATGGTCGTAGGCGGATGCCCGTCTTTTGATCTTTGCACCCCCTTTTCTTCCCCGGCGCGTTGGTTTAGAACCCAGACCATTTGAGCAAATTTTGGACCAGACTTCACGAGGGAGGAGGTTGTAACAATTGAATTCAAGCAGTTTCTCTCTGGAGTACGTAGTGCGACTTTGACTTGGAAATGCAAAATTTGCATCAGGAAAACTATCCGGATCATGAACAGCAATTGGGCCTGGATTGGGGTGGACATTTCCAGACGCCAGTAGTAAAGAAACTTGAAATGTTGAACATGAGTTACTGTAGTACAAAACCCTTTTGCCAACATATTTGATTGGTCGGCTAGATGTAGGCAAGTCATTGAATCCCTTATGCTCAAAGGGGATGTACATTCTACATGATTCAGGTCCAGCAGAGCCTAGCATACCTGCTGACAAAGCCAGGAAAAGAAGACTAAGTAGTTCCATTGTTGTGTCCACTGTATGCTCTGCCTCACAAGAAAAAGTGACTTTGTCGAGCTGAAAAAGGCTATTGTTCTCCAGTCCAGTGGGTCCTTTACAGCCTTGGACTGCATACTCCAGTGAAAGGACTAAATGCTCCAGTGAGTTATGAGGAGCAACATGGCTGTCCTAGGGTAGAAACTCCATGCAAAACCAAAAATCTTTTTTCTTTTCGGAGTGGTCATCAGCAGTGTGAAAATATCATCCAGAACTGATCTAGTGATATCTTTGTAGTTATATTGCTATGTTGTGCAAAAATGGCACTCAAATTGATCTCATGAAAAGGAGAAAATCAGCTGAAAAGAGAGAGCAGGTATACGAGCTGCCTCCCAGCGCTCAGTGCCATTACTTCTTATGCGATTTTATGATAGAAAATGATAGAGTAGATATCACTGAAGAGGGTTTGTGTGTGGGGAAGGGGTCAATTCGCAATATTTGGGCAAATAGCAATATTTAGGTCAACTCTGACGTCACCAAGATGGCCGGAAAAGCTCGCTAGCTCCCGAAATAACGCGAGTTGGGACCTCTAGTTTGTTGGACACGTCTCCGGAGAGCCGCCCGCATCCACTGATTCCATGAAAACCACTTTTCAAAAGGGGTCAAAAATTGAAAATTTCTCACAGGGAGCTCCCTGTGAGCACCCGCCATTTTGGTCAAAAATTTTTTATGCGATTTTATGATAGAAAATGATAGAGTAGATATCACTGAAGAGGGTTTGTGTGTGGGGAAGGGGTCAATTCGCAATATTTGGGCAAATAGCAATATTTAGGTCAACTCTGACGTCACCAAGATGGCCGGAAAAGCTCGCTAGCTCCCGAAATAACGCGAGTTGGGACCTCTAGTTTGTTGGACACGTCTCCGGAGAGCCGCCCGCATCCACTGATTCCATGAAAAGCACTTTTCAAAAGGGGTCAAAAATTGAAAATTTCTCACAGGGAGCTCCCTGTGAGCACCCGCCATTTTGGTCAAAAATTTTTTATGCGATTTTATGATAGAAAATGATAGAGTAGATATCACTGAAGAGGGTTTGTGTGTGGGGAAGGGGTCAATTCGCAATATTTGGGCAAATAGCAACATTTAGGTCAATTCTGACGTCACCAAGATGGCCGGAAAAGCTCGCTAGCTCCCGAAATAACGCGAGTTGGGACCTCTAGTTTGTTGGACACGTCTCCGGAGAGCCGCCCGCATCCACTGATTCCATGAAAACCACTTTTCAAAAGGGGTCAAAAATTGAAAATTTCTCACAGGGAGCTCCCTGTGAGCACCCGCCATTTTGGTCAAAAAATTTTTATGCGATTTTATGATAGAAAATGATAGAGTAGATATCACTGAAGAGGGTTTGTGTGTGGGGAAGGGGTCAATTCGCAATATTTGGGCAAATAGCAATATTTAGGTCAACTCTGACGTCACCAAGATGGCCGGAAAAGCTCGCTAGCTCCCGAAATAACGCGAGTTGGGACCTCTAGTTTGTTGGACACGTCTCCGGAGAGCCGCCCGCATCCACTGATTCCATGAAAACCACTTTTCAAAAGGGGTCAAAAATTGAAAATTTCTCACAGGGAGCTCCCTGTGAGCACCCACCATTTTGGTCAAAATTTTTTATGCGATTTTATGATAGAAAATGATAGAGTAGATATCACTGAAGAGGGTTTGTGTGTGGGGAAGGGGTCAATTCGCAATATTTGGGCAAATAGCAATATTTAGGTCAACTCTGACGTCACCAAGATGGCCGGAAAAGCTCACTAGCTCCCGAAATAACGCGAGTTGGGACCTCTAGTTTGTTGGACACGTCTCGGAAGAGCCGCCCGCATCCACTGATTCCATGAAAACCACTTTTCAAAAGGGGTCAAAAATTGAAAATTTCTCACAGGGAGCTCCCTGTGAGCACCCGCCATTTTGGTCAAAAAATTTTTATGCGATTTTATGATAGAAAATGATAGAGTAGATATCACTGAAGAGGGTTTGTGTGTGGGGAAGGGGTCAATTCGCAATATTTGGGCAAATAGCAATATTTAGGTCAACTCTGACGTCACCAAGATGGCCGGAAAAGCTCGCTAGCTCCCGAAATAACGCGAGTTGGGACCTCTAGTTTGTTGGACACGTCTCCGGAGAGCCGCCCGCATCCACTGATTCCATGAAAACCACTTTTCAAAAGGGGTCAAAAATTGAAAATTTCTCCCTGTGAGCACCCGCCATTTTGGTCAAAAATTTTTTATGCGATTTTATGATAGAAAATGATAGAGCAGATATCACTGAAGAGGGTTTGTGTGTGGGGAAGGGGTCAATTCGCAATATTTGGGCAAATAGCAATATTTAGGTCAACTCTGACGTCACCAAGATGGCCGGAAAAGCTCGCTAGCTCCCGAAATAACGCGAGTTGGGACCTCTAGTTTGTTGGACACGTCTCCGGAGAGCCGCCCGCATCCACTGATTCCATGAAAACCACTTTTCAAAAGGGGTCAAAAATTGAAAATTTCTCACAGGGAGCTCCCTGTGAGCACCCGCCATTTTGGTCAAAAATTTTTTATGCGATTTTATGATAGAAAATGATAGAGTAGATATCACTGAAGAGGGTTTGTGTGTTGGGAAGGGGTCAATTCGCAATATTTGGGCAAATAGCAATATTTAGGTCAACTCTGACGTCACCAAGATGGCCGGAAAAGCTCGCTAGCTCCCGAAATAACGCGAATTGGGACCTCTAGTTTGTTGGACACGTCTCCGGAGAACCGCCCGCATCCACTGATTCCATGAAAACCACTTTTCAAAAGGGGTCAAAAATTGAAAATTTCTCACAGGGAGCTCCCTGTGAGCACCCGCCATTTTGGTCAAAAATTTTTTATGCGATTTTATGATAGAAAATGATAGAGTAGATATCACTGAAGAGGGTTTGTGTTTGGGGAAGGGGTCAATTCGCAATATTTGGGCAAATAGCAATATTTAGGTCAACTCTGACGTCACCAAGATGGCCGGAAAAGCTCGCTAGCTCCCGAAATAACGCGAGTTGGGACCTCTAGTTTGTTGGACACGTCTCCGGAGAGCCGCCCGCATCCACTGATTCCATGAAAACCACTTTTCAAAAGGGGTCAAAAATTGAAAATTTCTCACAGGGAGCTCCCTGTGAGCACCCGCCATTTTGGTCAAAAATTTTTTATGCGATTTTATGATAGAAAATGATAGAGTAGATATCACTGAAGAGGGTTTGTGTGTGGGGAAGGGGTCAATTCGCAATATTTGGGCAAATAGCAATATTTAGGTCAACTCTGACGTCACCAAGATGGCCGGAAAAGCTCGCTAGCTCCCGAAATAACGCGAGTTGGGACCTCTAGTTTGTTGGACACGTCTCCGGAGAGCCGCCCGCATCCACTGATTCCATGAAAACCACTTTTCAAAAGGGGTCAAAAATTGAAAATTTCTCACAGGGAGCTCCCTGTGAGCACCCGCCATTTTGGTCAAAAAATTTTTATGCGATTTTATGATAGAAAATGATAGAGTAGATATCACTGAAGAGGGTTTGTGTGTGGGGAAGGGGTCAATTCGCAATATTTGGGCAAATAGCAATATTTAGGTCAACTCTGACGTCACCAAGATGGCCGGAAAAGCTCGCTAGCTCCCGAAATAACGCGAGTTGGGACCTCTAGTTTGTTGGACACGTCTCCGGAGAGCCGCCCGCATCCACTGATTCCATGAAAACCACTTTTCAAAAGGGGTCAAAAATTGAAAATTTCTCCCTGTGAGCACCCGCCATTTTGGTCAAAAATTTTTTATGCGATTTTATGATAGAAAATGATAGAGCAGATATCACTGAAGAGGGTTTGTGTGTGGGGAAGGGGTCAATTCGCAATATTTGGGCAAATAGCAATATTTAGGTCAACTCTGACGTCACCAAGATGGCCGGAAAAGCTCGCTAGCTCCCGAAATAACGCGAGTTGGGACCTCTAGTTTGTTGGACACGTCTCCGGAGAGCCGCCCGCATCCACTGATTCCATGAAAACCACTTTTCAAAAGGGGTCAAAAATTGAAAATTTCTCACAGGGAGCTCCCTGTGAGCACCCGCCATTTTGGTCAAAAATTTTTTATGCGATTTTATGATAGAAAATGATAGAGTAGATATCACTGAAGAGGGTTTGTGTGTGGGGAAGGGGTCAATTCGCAATATTTGGGCAAATAGCAATATTTAGGTCAACTCTGACGTCACCAAGATGGCCGGAAAAGCTCGCTAGCTCCCGAAATAACGCGAGTTGGGACCTCTAGTCTGTTGGACACGTCTCCGGAGAGCCGCCCGCATCCACTGATTCCATGAAAACCACTTTTCAAAAGGGGTCAAAAATTGAAAATTTCTCACAGGGAGCTCCCTGTGAGCACCCGCCATTTTGGTCAAAAATTTTTTATGCGATTTTATGATAGAAAATGATAGAGTAGATATCACTGAAGAGGGTTTGTGTGTGGGGAAGGGGTCAATTCGCAATATTTGGGCAAATAGCAATATTTAGGTCAACTCTGACGTCACCAAGATGGCCGGAAAAGCTCGCTAGCTCCCGAAATAACGCGAGTTGGGACCTCTAGTTTGTTGGACACGTCTCCGGAGAGCCGCCCGCATCCACTGATTCCATGAAAACCACTTTTCAAAAGGGGTCAAAAATTGACAATTTCTCACAGGGAGCTCCCTGTGAGCACCCGCCATTTTGGTCAAAAAATTTTTATGCGATTTTATGATAGAAAATGATAGAGTAGATATCACTGAAGAGGGTTTGTGTGTGGGGAAGGGGTCAATTCGCAATATTTGGGCAAATAGCAATATTTAGGTCAACTCTGACGTCACCAAGATGGCCGGAAAAGCTCGCTAGCTCCCGAAATAATGCGAGTTGGGACCTATAGTTTGTTGGACACGTCTCCGGAGAGCCGCCCGCATCCACTGATTCCATGAAAACCACTTTTCAAAAGGGGTCAAAAATTGAAAATTTCTCACAGGGAGCTCCCTGTGAGCACCCGCCATTTTGGTCAAAAATTTTTTATGCGATTTTATGATAGAAAATGATAGAGTAGATATCACTGAAGAGGGTTTGTGTGTGGGGAAGGGGTCAATTCGCAATATTTGGGCAAATAGCAATATTTAGGTCAACTCTGACGTCACCAAGATGGCCGGAAAAGCTCGCTAGCTCCCGAAATAACGCGAGTTGGGACCTCTAGTTTGTTGGACACGTCTCCGGAGAGCCGCCCGCATCCACTGATTCCATGAAAACCACTTTTCAAAAGGGGTCAAAAATTGAAAATTTCTCCCTGTGAGCACCCGCCATTTTGGTCAAAAATTTTTTATGCGATTTTATGATAGAAAATGATAGAGTAGATATCACTGAAGAGGGTTTGTGTGTGGGGAAGGGGTCAATTCGCAATATTTGGGCAAATAGCAATATTTAGGTCAACTCTGACGTCACCAAGATGGCCGGAAAAGCTGGCTAGCTCCCGAAATAACGCGAGTTGGGACCTCTAGTTTGTTGGACACGTCTCCGGAGAGCCGCCCGCATCCACTGATTCCATGAAAAGCACTTTTCAAAAGGGGTCAAAAATTGAAAATTTCTCACAGGGAGCTCCCTGTGAGCACCCGCCATTTTGGTCAAAAATTTTTTATGCGATTTTATGATAGAAAATGATAGAGTAGATATCACTGAAGAGGGTTTGTGTGTGGGGAAGGGGTCAATTCGCAATATTTGGGCAAATAGCAATATTTAGGTCAACTCTGACGTCACCAAGATGGCCGGAAAAGCTCGCTAGCTCCCGAAATAACGCGAGTTGGGACCTCTAGTTTGTTGGACACGTCTCCGGAGAGCCGCCCGCATCCACTGATTCCAAGAAAACCACTTTTCAAAAGGGGTCAAAAATTGAAAATTTCTCACAGGGAGCTCCCTGTGAGCACCCGCCATTTTGGTCAAAACATTTCTATGCGATTTTATGATAGAAATTGATAGAGTAGATATCACTGAAGAGGGTTTGTGTGTGGGGAAGGGGTCAATTCGCAATATTTGGGCAAATAGCAATATTTAGGTCAACTCTGACGTCACCAAGATGGCCGGAAAAGCTTGCTAGCTCCCGAAATAACGCGAGTTGGGACCTCTAGTTTGTTGGACACGTCTCCGGAGAGCTGCCCGCATCCACTGATTCCATGAAAACCACTTTTCAAAAGGGGTCAAAAATTGAAAATTTCTCACAGGGAGCTCCCTGTGAGCACCCGCCATTTTGGTCAAAACATTTTTATGCGATTTTATGATAGAAATTGATAGAGTAGATATCACTGAAGAGGGTTTGTGTGTGGGGAAGGGGTCAATTCGCAATATTTGGGCAAATAGCAATATTTAGGTCAACTCTGACGTCATCAAGATGGCCGAAAAAACTGGCTAGCTCCCGAAATAACGCGAGTTGGGACCTCTAGTTTGTTGGACACGTCTCGGAAGAGCCGCCCGCATCCACTGATTCCATGAAAACCACTTTTCAAAAGGGGTCAAAAATTGAAAATTCTCACAGGGAGCTCCCTGTGAGCACTCGCAATTTTGGTCAAAATTTTTTTATGCGATTTTATGATAGAAATTGATAGAGTAGATATCACTGAAGAGGGTTTGTGTGCGGGGAAGGGGTTAATTCGTAATATTTGGGCAAATAGCAATATTTAGGTCAACTCTGACGTCATCAAGATGGCCGAAAAAGCTGGCTAGCTCCCGAAATAACGCGAGTTGGGACCTCTAGTTTGTTGGACACGTCTCGGAAGAGCCGCCCGCATCCACTGATTCCATGAAAAGCACTTTTCAAAAGGGGTCAAAAATTAAAATTTCTCACAGGGAGGGTCAATTGGCAATATTTATATTTCAACTTAATTTAACCGAAGATAGCGGTATAATCCATTAATGTATCCCATTTTCGTTCAAAAACGATTGACTGTTTGTTTTTTTTTCCACTTAAAAATCAAAATTGTCAGAGATTGGGAACACTGATAAGGCTTGGTAGAAAAATCTTAAGTATTATTTCGGTCTGACAAGAAAGTATTTACAATGCTGAAACTATTCTAATGTTTAAAAAAAGATAGATTTTCGCCCCTAATTATAGGCTGAAAATACAAAATCGAAGTTGGCTGCCAGATATGGCGGCAATTTTGGTTCAAAATTGTGGGGCTATATATCTTGATGAAAATTACCATATCCGGTGGAGGGGCACTCTTTATTGCTAGCGTGATTTTGGGGTGTCAAAAACTTAACACTTTGCAAGGGTGGGCGGGAGGGGGGTTACATGTCGACTCTTTCACCATTTCATAATTTATGTTTTCAGTTTTGTGTGGGCAAAATTCTAAGCCAAGTGAGATTCACTTTTAAGTTCAAGTGAGATTCTGTGGCGTCAGTTCAGCTGCCCGCTTCGCCTGGTAGCGTCAATTCGACTCGGATATTTTGATAAAAAATCTAAAACTTCAACCTGGGGGCGCGGAGGAGGGGGGGGGGGTAGGATGACTTTTTATAATTATGGGCCAACAATCAACATTTAAATTTGTGTCGAATTTTCAAATATCACTATTAATATCGATAGTAAAAATAATTATGGATTTGTATTGCGCGCGTCCCAAAAATTATCAAACGCACATTATATAAACGTATTTAAAAAAAGAACAAGCAACTCCAATTATGTTGGACAGAATTATGCAAGACGTAATTAAATCATAATGATAGACAGAATCCTTTTACCTGCAATTAGCTGTGGTAGTCTTGCATCTGAAAATCAAACTTTTACGGCCATGCGGCATTTTTAGCCTGAAACCCCGAGCAAGCCAAGATACTCCGAATGCTCTTCAAAAGCATCTTCATTGGGACTTTAGTACACGAAGCTGCCAGGGAGTAAAAACATCAGTTATCTATGGCCATATTTAACCCATCAGGTTGTTGGGTTGTTTGATTCTTTGTTGGGTTGTTGGGTTGTTTGTTTCTTTGTTTGCTTGTTAGGTCGTTTATTTGCTTGTTTGTTGGGTTGTTGGGTTGTGTGTTTGTTTATGTGTTGGGTTGGTTAATGGTTTGTTTGTTTGTTTGTTTGTTTGTTTGTTTGTTTGTTTGTTTGTTTGTTTGTTTGTTTGTTTGTTTGTTTGTTTGTCTGTCTGTCTGTTTGTTTGTTTGTTTGTTTGTTTGTTTGTTTGTTTGTTTGTTTGTTTGTTTGTTTGTTTGTTTGTTTGTTTGTTTGTTTGTTTGTTTGTTTGTTTGTTTGTTTGTTTGTTTGTTTGTTTGTTTGTTTGTTTGGGTTTTTTCTGTTTGTTGGGTTAATGGTTTGTTTGTTTGTTTGTTTGTTTGTTTATTTGTTTGTTTTGCTCCGGGGAAGAAAGCCGGAGGGCCCGGAGAAAAACTCTCGTGGCACAGGAGAGAACCAACGCACAACTCTACTATGGCCCTAGCCTAGAATCGAACCATGGCTCCAGTGGTGGTAAGCGAGTTACAGTACAACGTGTCACTGTCTTTGCCATGGCTTATAAACACCTCTTATAAAAGATAGTATCTAATTCACATGAGTTGTAGCTATTGGTGCATGCCATGGTGTTTTTCATAACTTACTGATTACTACTTTGTAGTAACGAATTATGTAATTTGTAATAATGCGTTATTAATTTGTAATAATGAATTACAACGAATTACTAATTCATAATAACCAATTACTAATTCATAATAACAAATTACTAATTAGTAATTAAAAGTATTTAATTCGTAATAACGAATTACTTATTCGTAATAACGATTTACTGATTCATAATAACGGACTATTTTCTCACGGATAATATATGATTTCGTTGAACGACTGGGTTTTCGTAGGAAACAGCATGACAAAACATGTCAACACATTAATGTTTACGAAACAGTGTCCAAAGTATCGATTACCTACCATGACCATGGCATTTACAGTACCGAAAATACTATTTAAAATAAAAGAGTAATGACCTCATCAATGGGAAACCGTTGGCAACCATGTTTGATTTATGCAAATTACGACACCCTAAATCAAGGGATAGTTTAAACAAGTTCAAGTGTACGCTAAGTTGTTTATTTTTATAGCAATAAATGTGATATTAAAATATTGTTTGTGTGGCACCATTTTGAGCAAATTGCTCGCTCATGGACTAAACGGGACTTGCTAGATTATGGTTTCTGATTAGATTGGAGAGGTTGCAATAACGAGGGGCTGCACGGGTGGTCTTTCACAGCATCAATGACAGGAATTTTGTTGTTTCATCAGTGTTTGGATAGTTTACTTGTGGATTTTATATTACTGTTGTTTGTTTGTTTTAATTTGAACACTATAGCTTTTATTTCTTTGGACTTTTTGTGCAAAATAAGAGTGCCGTATGATATCAGACCTTCAATACTTAACACCAATTAGAATCCAATCTTATCCTTTTATTATCCTAGCGCAAGGACATTGCTCTCATGGTTTAATAAAGAACACTGATCATTGAACAGAAATATTTATGATCAAACAGCCCTGTGGAATTTACAAAATAACACATAAGAAACGGTTAAAATTCAGTGAATTCGGGCGATTTCATTGCGTAGTACATACCATTACGAAACGACTCAGTTTTCTTGGTCGACTCGGACTCAAGGTACCGGGAAGTACAGCGCTTGCACCAGTTAGTAGCCCGGAGTGTGTGCCGTCTCCCTGCTGCAGTCTCCCCGCTGCCACCTCCCGGGCGACCGCACCCAAATATCTTCTCGTACAAGTTACTCTCGGCATGCAGTCCTCGGTGTGGCAGTGCAGGTCTGGGAAGCCTCGGTATGTATACCGTTTCGACATACTATAGCGTGTTAAGACGAGGCCAGAGTTGACCAATACCGTACTTTCCTTCTTTTCTCCTGTCACTTGGCGCTTGATGTGCTGCTGTGCCGCCACTGGCCACACTGTATCTTTCTGCTGTTGTTGCAGGTCTTGCCACGCTCACGTGTAAATGTCCAATGACCTACAAGATGTTGCTGGCCATCTCCTCATGTTTTCTATCAGTTTGTCAAGCAAGATGTTCTTTTTATTTTTTCCAAACACATCATCGTTTGCCCTGCAATATTGTGTTATCGAGTATCACCGTGGTCCTATCATTTTTCAACCATAATTCGTTAAGTTTTCCTCTTTGCCGCCATGACACTAAAAACCGCTCTTTACACCACACGAACTCATGAAAAGCAATCAAGCGTGACCACTTATCAATGTATAAGAACTAAGCGCTCGTTCAGCAGTTCACAAAGCATGACAAAGAATAATGGGCTTCGTGACCAAGTGCAGCAAAATGGTATGCTGCAAAATACCTGGGAGTGCACTGTTCTCCAATTCAGAACACGAACATTTGGTGTGTTGCTCTGGTGTCACATGGCGCCCTCAATAGGCAAGTATTCACTACAAGAATTATTTGCCCATTGCCTTTTAAAGACACAAATTAATGTTGCTTTGAGTGGAACTTGTTGTACGGATCCCATTGACTACAAATATGGGTCACTGGTTTTGTTTATCTGGATTCTTGTGACTCGAAATAACGGTGTCTGCCAACCCGGGACATTGCTGTCTCTTGACTTTGTACAGTTGGTCATCTTTATACCAAAACAGGATCAGTGCAATCAGCAGCGACACAAATGGCTCAAATTTTAGGGGGGGGGGACACAAAAGGGGGCACCCTTTTTCTATGGATACTTCTGGACGATTCAAACTGTAGTTTGCGTTAGCGTTTCTGTTAAACGAGCCCCTTTTAGCGCTTGTGTTATGTCAGTTACTATTATTACTCCGTTTCAAAATAATCTGACGAGGATGTAAAATTAATTACTCTGTCTGTGTCTAAGTGAAAAAATTGTTTGTTTTTTTTAGCACTGAAATTATTATAAAAAGCTGATAAAATATTACCATTTTACTCTCAAATTTTAATCTCAAAAGACCAGATTTCAAATGAGGGGGGTGCGTCACCGGAGGGTGGGGGGGGGGGGGGGGCTCATCTGGTGGCATGGACATCAAAATGATGGACTCCAAGGTCAAGTTCAGTTTTGTGAGGCATTTATTTTTCAATAGTCCAGTCCTTATGAAAGCGGAGGGGGGGGGGGGGGGGGGGGGTGGGAGCAAGTCTCTGACCTCCCTTTCAATGGTGTAAAATATCATTTGATGGGTCTGTACAATCCAAAGAGGAATTTATGCATCAGTAAAAAAGGTCAAATTCAATGCCAAAATTATTCCTGTTCGAAAATGTACAGACTCATAAATTCAATATGTGACCTCACTTTGACGTTTTGGGATTTTGACAAAATTTGCACTGGAAGGATGTGACATAAAATTTTTAGCTGTTATAACTTAAGGTTAGAGACTTGTTTTACCCTTTCATGAAGACTCTATCTATTGGAAAATGAGTGCATCACAAAACTGAATTCGTCTTTTGAGCCCCTCTATACTGCCGCTCTATATTTCCCATTGGGTTTCACGACACATCAGGAAACAGTCAGTAATTCTTCAAGTTTCCCCCTATTCGTTTGGCATATTAATTTTCACATTAGCGATAAACTAGCTGTTCATAAAAATGAACAAAATAAGGTTTCTGTACAACCCAGACTTTTGTTCCAAAAACATTAGGAGAAAATCTCAACCTCTCAGCAAAACATTTTTCAACATATTATTTTTGGTTTGATTCCTATGATGATATTTTTGTGCCTGTCCTGAGTTCCATTTTCATTCATCTTCTCTACAGCCTCCATGGTTTAGAGGTGACACCAATAATGCACAACATGCACAGTGTTTCACAGAACAGTCTGAACTGTGCCAATTTAAGGTGTTATGTTTTGGATTTGCAGGTCAGGATGACCCCCGGATGGGTCAAGAACACAATGGACGGGCTGAAAACTATCGCTTCACAGGACCTTAAAATAAAAAGGCTTCAGTAGTGTCTATAGCGTCATTTAAAGCAGAGAATTACACCTTAATCGATAAATCGACTGTTCACCAGTGGTTTTTCAAACCTCTGTTCATTACAGGGAGGGTTGTGCACAACACCATTTGTTTGCTCCAAATGATAATAATTATCTGAAATCAAAAGTCACATGTTAAAATTTAAAACATCTATTTTGTTGATTCAAGTGATTTGGAAAACAAATGTCATGAAACTGATTGCTCATTTCACAGCGAAATCATGTTTGTTTTATTTCCTTCACAAATGATTCACTTTGTACACATTGAAATATAAATCCTTCAAAGCTTTCAAAATGTGTTCTGAAAACTGTTCTTTTATCATCAAGTTCAACATTCTCTCCCTGGTCTTCACATCCTAGCAACTGTTGGCTCCGCAATATTAACAGAGATGACATGAAGGTTGTCTGCATTTTCAACCAATCCTGTCTGATTTATTTTGTAAAGAAGTTGTAATTGTCTAGCTGGCTTTTGTTCTGGAAAAGGTTTCTCAATGTTGAAGTCTTCAAAAAAGCTTACCAGGTAGTTTATTTTCTCTGGACAAAAAAAGTTGACTGAAAGTTATAATCCCTTTATGAAGTTCATATTGATGTGAACTTGTAGCACGTATGTCCTCAATGTTTACCAGAATGTCATTGAGTGGTTAAATTCAAAGAAGTTGGTATCCTCAAAGACTTGTCCATTGAACTACATGTAGGTCCCATCTGATAAACAAGTCACTTTGCTCACAGTAAAAGAGCACTTTTCATGTGCAGCTTGACTATGCAGCAATGTAGTTACTCAAGGTGCTTGTTGGGCTTCCATATGTACAAGTTCCTGTGGTACAACTCCATCTGATGTGCTGCGTAGGTCTACTATCAGGGAGGGTTATTTCCATTCAGGATCCTCAGCAGACGTCTGAATGCATACCCTTGAAAAAAGAAGAAACAAACACTAAATAGATTATCACAAATATTACAAAATATTGACAATGTCATTTCAAAGTGGTTGCATGGAATCTTGGATCTTGGATCTACCACTCTGCAATGACTTGAACTGTTGACCTAGTGACTTGACTGTTCAGTTAGGATTAAGTTGACTTGCTTTGAATGACCATTTTTTGATACAACCTGTGTGACTTGCACCAACACATAAATCATGAGCAAAGTATACAAATGAGGAGTTTCAAACAATGGTGGTTAATTTCTCTGATCACAATCTGTCCTAAAGAGAATTCTGCATCTCACTGTGCCTGAAGCAAGGTGCTCAACTTACTCCATTCTCTCAAAATTTGTGTAAAAGGTTTGTTCACCAACTGCGCTGCAGCTGAGACCCACTCAGGCAGGAGGGTAATCCTTCATGTTTCTACCCTTGAGGTAATTTTACAACAGGTCCTTTCGATCGGTAAGCAGTTGGAACAGCCAATTTAATTTTCTCAAATATCAAACTTGCCTGCTTTTTCCAATTCCTGACCTCAGGTACCATTTTGCAAAGGGTCAATAGCATGTGACACTCAAAGGTTGTGCTGTTGCACTAGTACTAATAGAATTGACATTGAGTACTGGCATGTATTGATTGTGTACTGAGTAAATTAGTGTCCATGTAAGCTTGCTTGCCAACACACGTATGGCTGTTAGCGCTGAATGTGCAATAGCAAACAGATCTTAATCTGCTCCAGCTATGAATTTATCAGTCATTTAATACTAGGTAAACATGGTCATATGACCACCTTCCAACCAAAAGGACTGCATAAACTGCCTGGGGAATTTATGAATGTTTGACCCCCCCCCCCTTCAAACAAGCCAGCAGCCTCACAATCCATAACTCCAGAAGTAATGGGTATAAACAAACAAAAAGCAGTTAGCTCCAGCAGTCTTGCATCCAAACATCAAATTTCTGACAATCCAATGACATCTTCACCCTGATGAAATGTTGAGTAAG
This sequence comes from Marthasterias glacialis, assembly GCA_911728455.2. NCBI lineage: Eukaryota > Metazoa > Echinodermata > Asteroidea > Forcipulatida > Asteriidae > Marthasterias > Marthasterias glacialis. The sequence goes on along the minus strand of CAJVRT020000007.1, from coordinate 54,805 downwards.
CGGTAATGCTCCAAATGCCCTTCAAATGCATGTTCAACAGAATTTTTTGCACACAGAGTTGTCAGAGAGGGAAAACAAGACTTTTAGAATGGCAATATCTTCCAAAATGTTGCAAGGATCTGGACAAATGTGCCACTGTTAGAAAGTCTTACTCAAGGGCTCTCTGGCAATGTGTAGTCTAGGGTTGAGGGATAAACAGGGAGAATACAATGGGCCAGAGAATGAGGCCACCCCCAGGAGTTAAAATAATTATTTACATGGCTGTGTGTGTACGTGAACAATGGCCCAACAAGAGTGCTGCACTGAATCGAAAAACAGACCTGCTCCGAACAAGTCAATAGCCTCCTGTTCATAAATCCAGAAATAATGACGGTAGAAAAATTGATTTTACCTGCAGGTAGGTCCAGCTGTCCTGCATCCATAAATCAAACTTTCCCAGCCTTCAATCAGCATCTTCAGCCCTCAATCAATTAGTAAGTGGTGATGCTGCTGCTCCCAATGCCCTTCTAACACACGTTCAATGGGATATTTGTTCACAGAGCTGTCAAAGAGTGAAAACAAGAGTTAAAAACTGTCATATCCTCTTAATATTGTAAGGATTTGGATAAGTGTGACAATGTCGGTAAGCCCTAAGCAAGGGCTCTCTGGCAACATTTCCATGTGGGCAAAACATTTGAATTATGGCATTATGCGGGCACTAACAAAGACTAACATCTGTTTTAGGAGGTTTGTTTTGGCCATGGCAAAACTACAATAAATGAGAAACATACTGAAGTAGACCCAGTAACTGGGGTGTTGTAGTCCCTTTTTGGTGACTTGGATGGGCATACTATCGCTCATGTGAACCATTGGGGGTATACACTGTAATGAAGGCAATTTGATATGACGGTGTGATACCCTATTAAAACAAATTGCCCCTGACGAAGAATCAACAAAGATATCAAAGAAGAAATAACAGGAACTTAATTGTACTTACAATCATTTCTTGTCCTCCAAATCGATGTTTTTTAAACCCAAAGTAAAACTAGGGCCCGCCATGCACCCTTTAAATTTGGGATTTGGATATTCGTCGACGACTAATTTCTCATTTCAAAAGTTATATTCACTACGCAGATTGCATGTTCGCTGATGCCCTGAGATGAGTTACAATGCTTTTGTACAGTCAACATAGGATACCAGCTGTGTAGTAGTGGCTGTTTAAAACGCCCTCTCTCTGTATTCATTGTTGGGGGGGGGGGTCATTGACATCCCACAGCTGGTATCCTGCCTGGACAGTACAAAACAATACTCAACTCAGGGCATCATTGATGATACAACCTTTTACACATGAGGAAACAGTTGTTGATGATAATGTAGTGTCACATGACCGTTCAGTAAGAAAATGAACCTAATGGCTGGTTTTGCTTTTGGCTTAAAAAACAACGATTTGGAGGACAGAAGAGGATCGCAGGCCATGATTTTAACCGAGGCCACCGAGGCCATTGGCCTCATGCCCTGTCGAGTTGACCAGCATGCCCTTCAGAAAAATTGCACTGTCACTACCAACTTGGCCAACATCAAATTGTTTGATTAATCTAATTTGGCCAGCAAATGCCTGCCCCCATGTTTCATAAGATTAAGGCCTGGGATCGTAAGTAAAGTTCAGGAAAAGTTTTCGTATCCAACAACCACTTTTTGGACATATTTTTGCAATGTTTTTTTTTCAACCTTTCCAGATAGGTAAGGATAGAGTTTTACGTAAATTAATCATGGAATTAGAATGGCAGTCGGATATGACATTTAAGCCCAATTAAGTGCCTGTTATTTAATCTTTGATATCTTGAGAAGCTAGTAGGTGATTTTCAGCAATTATCTTATCTTTGTTGTAATTGTAATTTGGGCAATTTTTTGGAACAGGGTATCACACAGTCATAGTCAATCGATTTCATCACAGCGTACACCGACATGCAGCAAGTTTAGACGGCTGGTACCCGGGGATAAGCCCTCTTGACTTGATGGAGCAACAACGACTTTGAAGTTTTGGTCCAAAACTCTGATTTATTTTAGGGGGGGGAGTAACAGAAAAAAATGTTTGGGTTTATGCCCTCAAAGTTAAAGCCGAAAAATGGCAGATATTTCCCGAACTAAGCCACATAAAGGCTTGCAAAATAGAGCACTGGTACCAAGGGATTTGTCATCTTGACTTGGTGGAGCGAAACGACTCTGAACGTTTGGTCAAAAACTCAGGGTTATTTTAGGCGGGGGGGGGGGGGGGGGTTGGTAAAGGAAAATGTTTGGTTTTATGCCCTAACAGTTAAAGCCGAAAAATGACAGAAATTTCCTGAACTAAGCCAGGTAAGGGCTTGCAAAATAGAGCACTGATACCAAGGGATTTGTCATCTTGACTCAGTAGGGCGAAACAACTTTGAACTTTGGTTCAGAACTCAGGGTTTTTTTTAAGGGGGAGGGGAGGTAACGGATTTTGTTTTTTGTTTTTTGGCTCTAAAAGTTTAGCCAAATAATAGATATTTCACAATCTAAGGCAGATTTGGACTTGCAAATTATAGCGCTGGTACAGCGCGATATATCCCCTCTTGACTTAGTAGAGCAAAAACAACTTTGAAATTTTGCTCCAAAACTCCAACTTTTTTTTAAGGAGTATTGGAAAATTTGTGGTTTTTGGCCCTAAAAATTTCAGCCGAAAAATGGTGGATATTTCCCGAACTAAGGCAAATAGAGGCTTGCAAATCGCTTGCTGATACTGGGGAATTTGCCCTCTTGACATGGTAAGTGAAAATGACTTTGAAATTATGGTCCAAAACTCCAATTGTTTTTACTGTGGGTAATGGAAAATTTGTGGTTTTGGCCCTGAAATTTTTCATCCGAAAAATGGAGGATATTTACTGAACTAAGGCAAATCCGGATATGCAAATAAGAGTGCTGGTACCGAGCGATATGCCTTCTTAAGTTAATAGAGCAAAAATGACTTTTAAATTTTGGTACAAAACTCCAATTTTTTGAAGTGGGGTAACAGCTAACTAAAATGGTGGATGTTTCCCAAATTCAGGTAAGTCTGGGCTTGCGAATTAGAGCGCTGGTACCGGGGGATATGCCCACTTGACTTTGTACAGCAAAAATGACTTTGATTTGTGGTCCAAAACTCAAATTTTTTGAAGTGGGGTTACAGCAAAATTTGTGGTTTTTTGGAACTGAAAGTTTGGGCCAAAAAATGCTGGATACTTCCTGAACTAAGGCAGATCCCGACTATCAAATAAGAGCGCTGGTACTGAGCAATATGCCCGCTTGACTTGGTAAAGCAAAAACGTTTTTGAAAGTTTGGTCCAAAACTCAAATCTTTTTGAGGCGGTGTAACAGCAAATTTTGGTTTTTTTTTACCTAAAAGTTAGGGCCGTAAAATGGTGGATACTTCACGAACTAAGGCAAATCTGGGCTTGCAATTTAAAGCGCTGGTACCGGGGTATATACCCATTTGACTTGGTAGAATGAAAACGACTTTGAAATTTTGGTCCAAAACTCCAACTTTTTTGTAACGGCAAATTTCAGGTTTTTTGGACCTAAAGGTATGGGCCCAAAAATGGTGGATACTTCCCGAATTCAGGCAGATCTGGGCATTAAAAAGTTTGGTCCAAAACTGCAACTTTTTGAGGTTGGGTAACAGCAAATTTGTGGGTTTTTTTTACCTAAAAGTTTGGGCCGAAAAATGGGGGATACTTCCCGAATCAAGGTAGATTTGGCTAGCAAATAAGAGCGCTGGTACCGAGCAATATGCCCGCTTCACTTGGTAGAGGGAAAACAACTTTGAAATTTTGGTCAAACTCAAATTGTTTTGAGTGTGGTTACAGCAAAATTTGTGGTTTTTTGGACCTAAACGTTTGGGCTGAAAAACGGTGGATACTTCCAGAACTAAGGAAAATCCCAGCTAGCAAATAAGAGAGTGGTACTGAGCAATATGCCTGCTTGACTTGGTAGAGCGAAAATGTTTTTGAAATTTTGGTCCAGTTTTGAGGTGGGGTTACAGCAAACTTTTGAACTTTTGGACCTTAAGGTTTGGGCCAAAAAATATTGGATACTTCCCGAACTAAGGCAGATTCGGCCAGCAAAAAAGAGCGCTGGTACCGAGCAATATGCCCAATTGACTTGGTAGAGGGAAAACAACTATGAAAGTTTGGTCCCAAGCGGTAGCAAAATTTGTGGTTTTTTTTATCTAAAAGTTTGGGCCGAAAATGGTGGATTCTTCACGAATCAAGGCAGATTCGGCTAGCAAATACATTTAAGAGCGCTGGTACCGAGCAATACGCCCGCTTCACTTGGTAGAAGGAAAACAACCTTGAAATTTGGTCAAAAACTCCAATTTTTTTAAGAGAGGAAACAGCAAATTTTGGATTATTTGGACCTAAAAGTTTGGGCCGAAAATGGTGGATTCTTCACGAAATAAGGCAGATCTGGGTTTGCAAATTAGAGCTCTGGTACCGGGGGTATTTATTGTTTTAAGGACCTAAAAGTTTAGGCTAAAAAATGATGGATACTTCCTGAACTAAGGCAGATCTGGGCTTGCAAATTTGAGCGCTGGTACCGAGTGATATGCCCGTTTGATTTGGTAAAGTGAACACAACTTTGAAAGTTTAGACCAAAACTCGAATTTTTTGAAGTGGGGTAACAGCAAATTTGTTGTTTTTTGGACCTAAAAGTTTGGGCCAACAAATGGTGGATGTTTCCTAAATTCAGGTAGATGTGGGCTTGCAAAATAGAGCACTGGTACCAAGGGATAAGCCCACTGAACTTGGTAAAGCAAAAATGACTTTGAAATTTTGGTCCAAAACTCAAATTTTTTGAAGTGGGGTAACAGGAAATTTGTGGGTTTTTTTACCTACAAGTTTGGGCCAAAAAATGGTGGATGTTTCCAAAATTCAGGTAGATCTGGGCTAGCAAATAAGAGCGCTGGTACCAAGGACTATGACCACTTGACTTGGTAGAGCGAAAATGACCTTGAATTTTTACTCCAAAACTCCAATGTTTTGAAGTGGGGTTACAGCAAAATTTGTGTTTTTTTGGAACTAAAAGTTCGGGCCAAAAAATTTGATTTGAAAATTGGAGCCCTGGTACCGGGGGATATGCATTTTGACTTAGAAGAGCGAATACATTTTTGAAATATTGGTCCAAAAGTCACCTTTTTTTTTATTGGGGGCAATGGAAAATTCTTGCCCTCTTGTTTTTGGTAGAGCGAAAATGACTTTGAAATTGTGGCCCAAAACTCCTATTTTTTTAGGGAGGGGAGTAGTGGGAAATTTCTTTTTTTTTCGGCCTTAAAAGGTCCAGTCGAAAAATAACAGATATATCCCAAACTAAGGCAGATCGGGGCTCGCAAAATTAGGGTGTTGGTACCAGGAGATATATGCCCTCTTGACTTGGTAGAGCAAAATCGACTTTGAAATTTTGATCCAAACATCCTATTTTATTAGGGGGAGCGGGGTAATGGAAAATTTCTGTTTTTTTGCCCCAAAAGTTTCAGCTGAAAAATGGTGGATATTTCCTGAACTAAAGCAGATCGTAGCTTGCAAATTAGAGTGCTGGTACAAGGAGATCCTCTTGACTTGGTAGAGTGAAAACGACTTTGAAATTTCTGTCCGTAAAAGAAATTTGTGGTATTTGGCAGTAAAAGTTTCAGCCCTAAAATAGTGGATATTTCCCAAACTTAGGCAGATCTGGGCTTGCAAATTAGATTGTTGGTACCAAGGGATATGCCCTTTTGACTTGGTAGTACGAAAACAACTTTTTTAAAATTTTGGTCCAAAACTCAAAAAAACAAATTCCGGGTGTTAATGAAAAAAAAATTGTTTTTAGCCCTAAAAGATTCAGCCCAAAAATGGTGGATATTTCCCGAACTAAGGCAGATCTGGGCTTACAAATTAGGGCGCTGGTAAGGGAGATATACCCTTTTGACTTGGTACAGCGAAAATGACTTTGGAATTTAAATCCCAAACTCCAATTTTTTAAAGGGGAAAATTTGTTATTAATGGAAAAATATTTGTTTTGGGCCCTGAAAGTTCCAGTCGAAAAATGGTGGATATTTCCGGAACTAAGTGCAGATCAGGGCTTGCAAATTAGAGCTCAGGTACCGGAAGATATGCCGTCTCAACTTGGCAGAGCAAAAAACGACAGTGAAATTTTAGTCCAAATCTCAAATTTTTTTTTTTGGGGGGGGAGATAATGGAAAGTTTGTGGTTTTTGGCCCTTAAAGTTTCAGCTGAAAATGGTGGATATTTCGTAGTTGCATCCCTCCATCTTCCCGACGGTCGGAGACCAGAGGTTTACGAGACAAGACTGATAGTATCCACGTAATGGGCAGTTTTGACCAGTTTTTGCCAGACTCTTGATCAGATTCGTCCTTTTTTTCCACTTTCCAAAATCATGACAGACATTCTAAAAACATGGAGGAAACTTACCAAAAGACTGACCGAATAAATCCATAATCCATAGCGGATCCATAATTGATCACACTTTCAAGATGATCAGCACTACGATTATTCTGTGGAAATTGTATTTTATTTTCAGATCTTGCTTCAGATTTAAGACTTGGTCATCTTTTATACAAACTGTGCAGGTATTTGTCCAGTGTAGAGGTACCTTTATATGAACATTAAGTTGGCCGTGAAGAGGGACAATGATGTCTGAAATTCTTGAACAACAGACATTACGAACTAATGCTCAATTGGCATAATCCCCTCAAAGTTAATTCAGTTCGATCTCGGCACCTATAAAAACATGTGATTTTTTATTTGATTGTTAAAATTCCAGCTCAACATTGGTAAACTGACTGTACATTTTTGCACAAATCAAGATAATTGTAATAAAACCAACCAGTGAACTGGTTTAGCTCATTTGGCATTGTTTCATTTGAGAGAAAGCGGTAAAAATGCATTGAGCAATTTTGTTTGCATTTTTATAGAGTTTTCATTTCACCGAAACAAAAACTTTTGTTGGAACTTATTTCATTTATTAAATTAAAAATGTCAACACTTTAGGCAGAACTATTTCAAGGAAACTTTTCTACCATCATTATCTTGATACCATGTAAGGTATATGTAAATCTGTGAACATTTATGTTTTTCCTCTTTACAAAAGTGTTGACGTGGGCTTTAAATTCTCTGAGAAGATTAAGGCTGCCCCTATTCCCACTACAGAGGGCGCTCTTTATCCATTTGTATAAGTGCCCAGGTATACCATGCCGGCCAAGGTTGCTGTTGAAATGACTGATCATTAAGCACAAGGAAAAATGGTAAATATTTTTTTAATATGTTATTATAGTAACTAATTTGTAACTCGTGTGTGCTTGGCTGACGGAGGAGGAATTGTAGAGTGGTTGCTCGGTCCGGAGGGGAGCTAAAAACATGTGCGTATCGGCTTTTCCGGCTTGCAAACTCACCGCCTGTGTGTGTAAGCATCGATCCCTGGACATTGTACATGTACAATGTATTGTGTACACTTGCATGCTACACGCACACACAGTCAGTGGGTGTGTGTGGCCGTGTGGGCGTGCGGAAGCACCACACGGCGGTACTATGAGCTGTGTAGTTTGTGCATGCATGATGTTCATACGTACCTGCATGCTGCTCACACGGTCCGGGGATTGATGCTTACACACACAGGCAGTGAGTTTGCAAGCTGGAAAAGCTGATACGCACATGACAGCCATGGCTTGTCCGAATGCGTGTTTAGTTGGGTCATGCTGATTGGTTGTAGTCAATGGATATTTTGGTCAGTCTTTTGGTAAGTTTTTGTTGTTTTTTTGTGCCAAATATTTTCATGATTTAGTTTTAAGAGTTCTAGATGACATTGTCGTACAATAAAGATCAAATCCATGTTTTTAGAATGTTTGTAATGATTTTTGAAAATGGAAAAAATGGACGAATTTGATCACGAGTTTGGCAAAAACTGGTCAAAACTTCTAATTACACGAATAATACCCGTCCTGGGTCGTAATCCTCTGGTCTCCGAACGTCGGGAGGATTAAGGGTTACGATTTTTGCCACTAGATATTTCGCTAACCACCGCAGATCTGGGCTTGCAAATTAGAGACCTGGTACCAGGGGATATGCCCTCTTGACTTTTATGAGCAAGAACAACTATGAATAATTGGTCCAAAACTTTTTTTGGGGCGGGGGGGGGGGGGGGGTGGTAATAGAAAATTTGTGATTTTTGGCCCTTAAACTTTTAGCACAAAATAAGTGGCTTGCAAATTAACTCCATAACTCCCATAAAGGCTAAAAAAAAACGTTTTTACCTGCAGTTAGGTCAAGTAGTCTTGCATCACAAAATCAAAATTCCTGGATATCTAACAACATCTTCAACCCAGAAATGACAAGGTAGCGGTGATGCTGCAAATACCCTTTAAAAACATCTGCAAGGGATTTTTGTACACAGGGCTGTCAAAGAGGGAAAACAAGAGTGTTAGAATGGCAACATTTTCCCTAATGTTGTCAGGATCTGGACAAGCATTACACTGGTGGAAAGTGTTATCCGTGGATGGGCAAATAGTGGAGTGATTAATGGGAAGCAAGCAAAACATAACTTCTGCTGTATAATTAATGTGTATTTATTTCTGTCCCAAATTGTTCATGTGCTTTTACCCATAATGCACTTGCGGGTGTTATATTGAATACTGCACTTAGGCTATTACATCCCTCTCCAAGTTGAATTGAAACTAGCAAATCTTAGTCCAAAGTGATAACACAATAAAAACGCAGCCCCTTGAAAGATTAAGAGGGTAATAACAAAGTTCAATTACAAATCTCCAACAAACAAAGTTCCATTATAAATCTCAAATGAAAAAAGTTCTGTTTCAAAGTCAAATTTTCTGTTTGTTTTTTTGACCAGCGACGGCCTGCTCCTACTAACCCGCCCGGTGTGTTTGCAGCAGAGAGCCAGTGGTGGTTTATTGCTTGGATCGCGCACTCATTGTATGTAGCAACTGAGAGCATTGCAGGGGCCCTGCTGCCACCTACCAAGGCAAGCCACTTAAAACTCCAGTCAGTGTGGCTGCTGAAGGCCATCACTTTCTAGCGGCTACAAGTACAACTCTAGTTATCGTATAATTGCGATAATCGTAACCCTCCATCCTCCCGACGGTCGGAGACTGGAGGGTTACGACCCAAGACGGGTATTATCCATGTAACTAGCAGTTTTGACCAGTTTTTGCCAAACTCGTTATCAGATTCGCCATTTTTTTACACTTAATAATTAAATATATAAAAAAACAACAAAAACTTACCAAAAGACTGACCAAAATATCCATTGACTACAACCATTGACTACAACCAATCAGCATGACCCAACTAAACACGCATCCGGATGAGCCATGGCTGTCATGTGCGTATCAGCTTTTCCAGCTTGCAAACTCACCGCCTGTGTGTGTAAGCATCAATCCCCGGACCGTGTGTGCAGCATGCAGGTACGTATGAACATCATGCATGCACAAACTACACAGCTCGTAGTACCGCCGTCTGGTGCTTCCGCACCCCCACACAGCCACACACACCCACTGACTGTGTGTGCGTGTAGCATGCAAGTGTACACAATACATTGTACATGTACAATGTACATGTACAATGTCCAGGAATCGATGCTTACACACACAGGCGGTGAGTTTGCAAGCCGGAAAAGCTGATACACACATGACAGCCATGGCTCGTCCGGATGCGTGTTTGGTTGGGTCACGCTGATTGGTTGTAGCCAAGCAAGTGCGACGTTCAAAATCACTAGTTGGACCCGCAATGGATTATGGATAAATTCGGTCAGTCTTTTGGTAAGTTTTTATCGTTTTTTCTGCCAAATATTTTCATGATGTTGTTTTTAAGGGTTCCAGATGACGTTGTCATACAAATAAGATCAACTCAATGTTTTTAGAATGTCTGTCAGGATTTTGGAAAGTGGAAAAAAAAGGATGATTCTGATCACGAGTCCGGCAAAAATTTGTCAAAACTGCCCATTACGTGGATAATATCAGTCTTGTCTCGTAACCCTCCGGTCTCCCACCGTCGGGAGGATGGAGGGTTACGATTATCGCAACTAGTTTTCGTACAGCGCCGTCAGGGTCACTGTCACTATGTCAGCTTTGACAGTTCAGAACCACATTAGATAGCATGATTACATTTAGCCCCATACATTGTGCCAATACGCTCGACTACCTCTGCTTCTTGGCCCAACGAACCCAATCCTCCAAAACCAGACATCAACTTTTGAATTGAAACTTACTTTTTTGGCCAATGTTTCCCTAAATGATCGGTTGGTCTTTGCTGGAAGCGTCTGGAGAACATTTCTGCAAGCCCCTCCCCTACTTGGTGCGATAACTCCTAGGCTTTTGGTGGAATTTTATGGCAAATCTCCATGCTGGTATATTTTAGAAGCCAGTGTCAATGACCACATCAAAGCCATGATGGGTGCTGTTGCACTGTACAGCCAGAGACGGTCAGACTCCTGCGCTAGTCTTTATTCCAACAGTCTTCTTGCGACGTTCACCTGAAAGTGGGAACATGAAAGTTTCGAGTAGCAGTAAACTTTCTTGGATGTGCTGACTGATTGCGTGCATTAACCGAGAGAGATGAGTGAGTGACATCTTGGAGGTACAAAATGGTCACAGCGTCTGTTTGCATTGGGCGACAAGATCAAAGTTTACTTCAATTCCATGGATATAAAGTGACAGCTGGATGCGGCATTTTAGCCTTTCTGTGTTTAAATGTAGGTACTGCAAAACAACGATGGGCTTCGAGATACAGCCATAGTAAAAATATGTCAGTGCCGCCGCTCAAAACCAGCACCGACCATGCCAACTTTCATCACAGTTCGATACACACAGAGTAAAGTACATGTCTAGTCAGGTCGTTGTTTCGGCCTTGGTCGTGCGTGCTTCTAATGTGCAATGAACAAAACTTACGTGTTTCAGTCAGTGTTTTCGCTGTTTTTAGCTCCCCTCCGGACCGAGCAACCACTCTACAATTCCTCTTCCGTCAGCAAAGCACACACGAGTTACAAATTAGTTACTATAATAACATATTAAAATAATATTTACCATTTTTCCTTGTGCTTAATGATCAGTCATTTCAATAGCAACCTCGGCCGGCATGGTATAACTGGGCACTTATACAAAAGGATAAAGAGCGCCCTCTGTAGTGGGAATAGGGGCAGCCTTAATCTTCTCAGAGAATTTAAAACCCCAGTTCAACACTTTTGTAAAGAGGAAAAACATAAATGTTCACAGATTTACATATACCTTATATGGTATCAAGATAATGATGGTAGAAAAGCTTCCTTCAAATGGTTCTGCCTAAAGTGTTTACATTTTTAATTTAATAAATGAAATAAGTTCCAACAATAGTTTTTGTTTCGGTGAAATGAAAACTCTATAAAAATGCAATCAAAATTGCTCAATGCATTTTAACCGCTTTCTCTCAAATGAAACAATGCCAAATGAGCTAAACCAGTTCACTGGTTGGTTTTATTACAATTATCTTGATTTGTGCAAAAAAGTACAGTCAGTTTACCAATGTTGAGCTGGAATTTTAACAATCAAATAAAAAATCACATGTTTTTATAGGTGCCGAGATCGAACTGAATTAACTTTGAGGGGATTATGCCAATTGAGCATTGGTTCGTAATGTCTGTTGTTCAAGAATTTCAGACATCATTGTCCCTCTTCACGGCCAACTTAATGTTCATATTATAAAGGTACCTCTACACTGGACAAATACCTGCACAGTTTGTATAAAAGATGACCAAGTCTTAAATATGAAGAGAGATCTGAAAATAAAATACAATTTCCACAGAATAATCGTCGTCCTGATCATCCATAAAGTGTGATCAATACCGACCCCTGCTAGTTCTAGATTAGTACAGTTCCTTCACATGGGGTGTGATATTTTGTTTATCTGACGGTTATACGGCGGCCACATTCTGCCGCAACAAAAAATCTGACAGCCGCCTCAAAACTTCATTATAAAACCAAGCGACAAAACACAATGTTAAGTAGCGGGAAGAAATAATAAATAATAAAGTTGTTGTAGCTTAAAGTTTTTTTCTTTACCTTTGCCTATAAGGGCTACTGACAATGTCATATTTACCTCCAAAATCTCAGTATTTCCCCCAAGAAGCTAATATCCTGGGTCAAGTTAAATGAAAAGGCATCGGTGTAGGCTCTTTACTGAGTTATTTAAGAGCATAAAATTAAACCCTGGTAATGGACCCAGAATTTGATAAAATGGATTTGATTTTTTCTTTCCTCAAGTGTTTGCCTTGTTTTCAGGCTTAAAAAAAGCAGGCATCTTCAGTAATGCCATCTTGTATGATGATACCTAAGACATCTTTCTTTGCAGAAAACTGCTGGCCTTGCCACCCCTTAAAATTTTCAAATATTTCGACTGACCTCATCTTTAATTTCGATTTTATGAATGAAACTGGCATCCTGACTGATGAGATTTCGTACGACTTGCCTATTGCATATTTCATAGTAAAAATAACCCGCACACATTTGCAATTTTGGGGTAACATTAATGTCATATTTCCCCCACATATTGAAATAATAGTTCCCTAGATGCAGCTTCTATTGATTCTCAGACAGCTCAAAGAAAAACAGTCAATGAAACATTGTTGTGATTTTTTGGCACAGTTAAACCACTGCATTTAATTCAACTCTTATTGCCAATTCCAACATGTGCAAAAGGCACTACAAAAGAATTAACTTGTATAAATGGTGTTGTTAATTAAAGACAAAACACAGGGCAGGATAGGGTTGGTTGAGAGTCATCGCTATAACTCATGTTTATCATAAATGCTATTTTAGTAGATACGACCTTGTTACACAGACATAACGATATATTGGTTTGATACACTAGGTTGAGCATGGGGGATCAACCGTGTTGAACAGACTGTACATGGAACTCAATAACTTCATCTATTTGTAAAATACAATGGATCATCATAGAAAAGTGTATAATACGCATAACAGCTCTATGCATTATGCCAAGTGAAATGACATTCTTTAGAATCCCTCAACTACATCTAAATAATCCCCTGATGCAACCAGAGCATAAGGCCCAAACCATAAAGTATAGACAGTAAGTATTAAAGACCATTCACAATCATCATTGATCAGTATTTCCCCTGGCTGTTGAGCTGAGAGATCTGGTAAGAATTCAAATTGATGCAGCCTGGAAACTGACAAGAATGCAGCATTCACACAAATGCCTGATGATTCCATCTACACAATCCAAATTGTGACTTGTTGATGCATGGAGGTCAAGGAAAATGCTCATAAATGAAACAACATTAACATTTTTGCCAATATTATTTCCTTTATGACAAATCTGAGAGAGGTGGTCACTCAAAGGAGATGGGTGGTCACTCAAATGAGCAAGTTGGGCTGCCTCACTCTTGGAAGTGCAGGCAGTGCTTTAACTAGGGTAAAATCATAGGGGGCACATGAGGGCATCATTTGTTTTCTAGGGGGAACTTTTGGCCAAATAAAACTGTTTAAAAAACTAGCCCCTTTTCAGTGTTTTCTGATTTGTTAAAGTAAAACAAAATACATTCTGTGTGTAAATAATTCAAAATAGTTCTAAAAACACTGAAACTTCTACATAAAAGCTCATAAAAATGCAACATTTTATTCCGCTAATTTTAATCTCAAAAGTCCAGGATTCAAATAGGGGGCACAGACATCAGTTGATGGTGCACATATCCCCCCGCCCCGGTCCGTGCTCCCCCTTAGTAAAGTCATTATTTGCAGGAGGGAAACACTGCTCAATGATTTCAGTTGAATTGTTGATTTCCTAGAGTCAGGAGACATTTAATGCGATCAAACAGCACAAAGATGACAGTGTATCGTGACTGGCCTCCACTGATTTGAGTCTCAATCTCTCTCAAGGAGCATGTTGCTCAGACAGCTAACTGCATCAATCTGGAGCTGGGTTATAAAGAATTTACATTATTTGAATATCTACATTGATCAGTTGAAAAAAAATCACAAAAACAAAGTATAATCTTCAAAAAACGTAATTTCTTTCAAACTACAAGGAAATTCATTTATGAGTAGCATCCAAAAGGATTGGATTTGTTGTTAAGAATCTGCATGATATTTTTGCATCAGCTGTTTTATCTAAGCTTAATGCAATAATGTTAAATTCCATCCACCCACTCCATTATGAAGAGGTCGCTAAAGGATCGAGTAGACTCTGACAATAGACAAGATAGAATTCTAGATGAACAAGTAAAGTGACCAGACACCATCTTGGAAAAATGACCGTATGCTTTTGAGCAAAATGGGGTCATTTTGAGAGGGCTAGTGTAAAACAAATTCACCAGGTTGGGAGTCAACAACCCCTGGGCCTTGATATTAGACCATTTTCAACAATCCATAAAACCAGTGACCTTCGAATGGTGGATTTAGAGAGAAAATTGTGGTTTTATATTTTATTAATGAAGCTCAGCGCAAGGTCTTTTCTTGTCTATTTTGTGTAGTGCACCCAGCTACAGTCAGTAATATCTATGGTTCCTGGTTCAGGATTATAAACTATCACTTTTTTTCTTTACAAACAAATAAGGATCTTTGCAAAAAGCAGGTTGTCAGGCTTGGGAAAAACCTGGAAGCCTGGTAATTTAAAAATATCCAGATTAGGATCTTTGTGAAACACAGAGTTTCCAAGTTCGGACTTCGAAAGTTCGAAAAAAACCAAACAATTAAAAACCTTGAAGCCTTGTAATTCACATGTGCTGTTTCAAAAGAAGGAAGATGAGGATCTTTGAGAAATGCAGGTGTTCTTCTGTTCAGGCTCAGAAAAAACTGAAAGCCTAGAATGTAGAGAGAATGGGCCACCCTACTTTGGAACCGGCAGGGGGAAAGACTTTGCAATGTTTTCGGTTAGAATCAGCGATTTCCTAGAGTCACGAGACGATTAATGTGACGGAGATGAAAAAGTGTAGCGTGACTGACCTGGACTAATTTGAGTCTCCATATTTTCTGGTTCTCTCAATGAGCATGTCACTCAAACAGCTAACAACATCCATCTGGAGCTGGGTTATAAAGAATAATGTATACATTATTTCATTATTTGAAATGTAATCATTACCTGCAACTACTGACAATGACATTGTAAATATGAAAAATCTTCCAATTTACAAGTAAACCCACTCATAATTATGATCCAAAAACACGCAAGTTAAGGATCAATAGCATGGTGTAATTGCTGGAATAAAAAGCCAGTAGTTTCAAATTATATTTACAGGTTAAAAAGGTCTGAGACTGGAATCCAACTATTAGGAGGTATGTTGAAAAGACGGCACTTGATGGGAACAGTATCCTAAATATTTCTCCCTTTTCCAAAATCATATCTGACACAATTGTACCACCATATTAACCGGCATCATCCCCTGCGTATTTCAGGTTAGTTTACATTAAGTATAAACAATTTTGCCATTAGCTGATTGGAAACTGGTTTCACTAGGACTTGAGTTGTTTGGAGAATGAGTGAGTTGGTTGGAGTACGAATTGACCAAAATGAACAGGAGTTGGTTAAAGCATGGAGGAAGGAATCTCGTCCATGTATAGAGTATGAATTGATTGGAGTACTATGATGAGTTGACTTGTTTCCTGCCAGAAGACAAGGCCATGACTGAAAACAAATATGATCAGCCGACTTTTGGAGACTTTGCATCATTGCAATGATATTATAATTATGGCATTATGCATGTACTGAACAGGCAAACTAATGAGAAATGTACTGAAGTTGCTTACCGCTTTGCTGTTGTGAAAGTTCACTTCTGAATAAGATAGCTCCTCTTTAACTTCTAGATTATTCTTGTGAGTGGTCAGACCATACCATACATGTAGTGTAACAACCACACTTTACTTCTGTATGGATCCCTGCCTACACTGCTGTGCAGTGCTGCTGAACCTGATGACTGCATGGTTTTGCTTTGGGCCTGAAAAGCATCAGTTTGGAGGAAAAAAGATGATCGTGAGTACAGTTAAGGGAAAGTTTTTGTATCTGACTACCACTTTTTGGATGTATTATGTCAATGTTTATTATCAGAATTTCCAGATAGGTAAGTATAGAATGATATCTAAATTACTCATGGAGTTTACACGGCAGATCAGATACAACATTTTAGCCTAATTAAGTGCCTGTTTATTCATCTTTGATTGTTCGTATGTAATTATAAACTGATTTATTCATTTTGTTAAACACATTAAAGATGTATGATCCATGCTCAAGCCAATTTGACCTTGAAAATTATCCAAATGTTGAAATAATTTTTGTAAGATGGCCAAAGTTATTTACTTCCAAATAAAAATATCAAGCAACAATTACAGAGTGCTTAATGTTAAAAAATATTTTTCAAGCACAAATCACATCAGCACAGATCATCTTTAAAGCATATGCATTGTTCAAGAGGCCAATCAGCAGCTTGTAATGTTAAACCCTTTAACATTAAGGTACACTTTAATTTGTTCAAATTATAAAATCTTTTAGTTGGTGCTTTCAGTTTGAAAATATTGCAAAGGCAAACCTCTTTCTGTTTTTAGTTTAAATGCTGCTAATTGCCCTTTCGTCAAATTCATGACTCATCAGTTGAACTTGCATTGAACTGAATTTATGTTTGATTGATTTTTAAAAAGGCAAAAAAGGTGCATGGTATTAAAAGAGTGACCACCACAAACAATTATCAAAGTATAACATTTAACAATAAATAACATACAACATAAATAACATTTAAATAGGCAAGAACATTGTAAGTTGAGTGACCCCCTCGAAAAATTATTACCGAAATATAACATTTAAAAATGAACTAAATAATATGTACAGAACAATTAAGTAACATCCAAAAAGGCAAGAAATATGCAAGAGTAAAGACTGACTCCCTTGACAAACTATTTACAGCTATAATTACAGAATAAATACCCCAATAGTAACCTGAAAGGGCAAGGTATTCGTTTCATAAGAAATACAAAATTTAATTATTTAATAATACAAAAAGTGATTAAAATAATATAACATAGATGTTTTACACTGAAGTAATCAACTTCTGCACAGCTCCTCCGCTCATTTGAAACAGAAAGGAAGCAAAAAAGACTAAGTACACTTCAAGCACAAGAATATGGCAGACTTATCTGAGAAAAGTATGGAGGGCAAAGTACGACAGGTTTGTGAAACCATTCCTTGCACTGCTGACACTGCACCATTCTGCTGCCAGTCCTTCTGATTGCCTGCAAAAGAAGAAGATGTCAACTACTGATATCTGCTTTACACCTTCACTTGCAGCTTGCTTAACCTGGAAATTAAGAAAGGCAAAAATTGAAGGCATCATGGAAACTATTGTTCGTGAAGTAAAGTCTGAAGCAAAAGCTACCTCCAGTCATTTGCTGTAGAAGTCAATGGCAACTATAGTGAACCGTGTTCAAAGGGGCCAGTTATGTCAATCACAATCTTTTGCCATGGCCCTTCTGGAAGTGGTATAGGCTGTAATGGAGTGTTCTGGTTGCGTGCAGTTTTATCACTTGTTAACCATGCGTAACAGCTGCAAGTGGTATCCTCTACCTTGCTTACATTGTACAGTGCCTTGATGTGCTTCATGAGCGAGGGAAATTAGATTGCGTTTCATCATCTCAGATATCACAAAATGATCACAAGCATGAAACAATATCTACAATCCAAAATTCATCAAGAATCATGGAGTATGACTATAATGCCTGCCTAATGTTTTTCTTGTTTGGCCAATCATTATCCAAATATTATGAAATCACTTGCTGAAGTGTATCATCGGCTAGAACAGCTTGTTGTCGGTCTGCTTTATCAACTGTAGTAGTCAGTAGAATCACATTAATGGATTGTATAATGTCTTCCTTGTCATCATCCTCAATTGATGTATCAGTGTGTTATGGTATTACCTTAATATAGTTCTCCCAATCGTCCTGCTTGTCATTTACCAACTTGGCATTGGAGGCCTTGAGTGTCTGATTCAACCACTCATCAAGGCCATTTGTCTGGGGTGGTGTGCAGCTGAACTCACACGATGGCAGATACCCCATTGCTGGTACAAGTCCTCAGACAGCTTTGGGAAAAAAAAACATTCAAAGGTTAAGACTAATTGAAATTGTAAAAAGAGTCTGTTTTTCCCATCCTAGTTTTTCATGTGTACATGTGTATAACTTTACCTGGTTACAGAATTCTCTCCCATGATCAGAAAGGCAGTCTTTTGGTGCACCATTCCTGCAATGAGAAAAAGTGAGCTGATGTTACACATTGAAATGATACCAAATTAACAAAGCATTGAAGGTTTAAACCTATACAAAAATATAAAAAGATACACACACAAGTTACGTCTTGGAAATGACCTCACCAGCAACAAAAATTATTTGAGGCACTTTGACACACTCTTGGCATCCTTTCACCGGATCGGCATCACCTCAGGCCACTTGGTGTAATATTCTGTAGCAGTTAGGACATATCGATTGCTAGCCTTTGATTCCTTGAATGGGCCAAACAGATTAATACCAATCATCACCCAGGGCTCGACCAGGGATGGGTTGAAGTTCAGAGGCAGCAAATTTGATCTTCTCCATCCCCAGGCATCTGGTGCACTGCTGAATCTACAATAACAAATAGTTCATTAGGACCAAAAATATTATTTGATGGCAGTGGCAAGAAATTGCTGTCCATACCAAAGAAAATGTTTGTTTTATCCCTTTTATTCCAGATTACTTTTTTGGGGTATTTAGTTAAATTTCAGTTACACCTGTCAACACTGTCACATTACCTACCACTCATTCACATCTTTCACTATAGTCTGCCAGTAGAACCACACCTCAATCTTTAGATGGGTCTTTTTTGCCCAAAATGACCCCTAAAGGTCGAGTTTTGGCACTCCCAGAAGATATCATTTCGTCCCTTATCAATGATGACTAGTTGTCTCTCTGCTCCTTAACAGCTTTAGTAGAAGAGCTCATTGCCAGCAAGTCATTTCAACATCGAAAATTTTTCAAACGAAACTTTACCAGTTCAAAAATAAAATAACTGATTGTCAGCTTAATTGTTATGCAATTTGAAGGTTATTATCACATGACAGTTCCTCTGCAGTAACACGTCATCCTCCGTACAAAATTGCAGTACAGTACATTATAATTGTTTAATTGACTGCTGATGATGGAGAGGCTTGGTATCACCTTGGTATATTGAAGACGGCTAAAGGTTGAGTTTTGGCACTCCCAGAAGATATCATTTCGTCTCTTATCAATGATGACTAGTTGTCTCTCTGCTCCTTTACAGCTTTAGTAGAAAAGCTCATTGCCAGCAAGTCATTTCAACATCGAAAATTTTTCAAACGAAACTTTACCAGTTCAAAAATAAAATAACTGATTGTCAGCTTAATTGTTATGCAATTTGAAGGTTATTATCACAGGACAGTTCCTCTGCAGTAACACGTCGTCCTCCGTAGAAAATTGCAGTACAGTACATTATAATTGTTTAATTGACTGCTGATGATGGAGAGGCTTGGTATCACCTTGGTATAATGAAGACGGCTAGGATGCGTTGTTTGAAGGAGATATTACTGGGCTTGTTGACTCTTGGCCTCTGACGGCCTACCCATTGGCCGCAGGCCATTGAGGTTTGAAGGTGTACTTCTGTAGCGTTTGGTGATGTGCTGTCCTTCCTCGCCACAACTCTTGCAAATGAAACTCAATGACTAAAAGGTAACTGGTCTTTTCTCGATTGTTTAGATGGGCGTGGTGCTTTAGAAATCTGCTCAACCTTCAGAGCAACATGTAGTTGGTTGACAGTGGCAAGAAATTTGTGCAAAAACATTGTGGTCAGTGTTCTGCTTGGAGATCTGGGCCATGTGCTGGTTTTGATCAAGGTCCCTCGTATCAAGTAACAAGGATGAATTCTGCTGGTTGTATAGTGGACTGATCTGCTGTAATTGCTTGGTTTTTAGCTTGGTTCTAGTCTTTGCAAAAGCTGCCATCCGAGACTGGCATTCGACTTGATAAAGTTCAATCTGAAGTTGCCTGAAAGTCATCTCCCTTTGTTTCATAGGTGCAAGTATCTGCAGGATCTTCCCGTCTTTAACACCTCTCATAAATTGATGTGTGAGCATACTCTTTCTGTTTGGAAAGGGAGTTGAATTTTCTTTTATGGTTCTCAGCGTAGCTTCAGGTTCTAAAGCACAGATGCTTGGTACTTCATTGGGAAGTCTCATACGAACATAAAAACTGGCCAGTGAATAATCAGACAGGTATATGTCTCCAAACTGTGCCTTGAGTTCAGCAAAAGCGTGGCTAAGAGTTTGTTTTACTGGACGGAGATTGAGAACAAGTTTTCTTGCAGTACCACCAAAATAACGAACAACGGTAGAAAATTGGAGTTCTGTAGGCATGGATGTGGTTTTGATGCGATATTTCACGTCTCAAACCCAATATTTGATGGCGATGGCTGAACCTTGCAGTGGGAATGCCATATGGGAGTTGACCGTAGTAAATGCAAATCTGTTGCACATTGACGGGATGTGTTTGGGGATTGTCGTCTCTCTATGCCTTCTAGTTGTGAAAGCATGTGATCAGTGGTGTCTTGCATGTTGCCAAGATTTCTTTGAAGGGAAAGGTAGCTTGAGGGATGCATCTTGCTTTACTTCAAGTGGATTGAGGATAGGTTTAATTGAATGTGACGAGATGATCTGTCACCATTTGCTGCGATGGATGATGGAAAGAGTTCTTCGTCAGACAGGTGATCTCTGGAAGTAGTCACTTTGCTTTGAAGCTGACAATCTGGGCTTGCAAAGAACACAGTCCAAAGAGGGATACAAAAAAACTAATATGCAGGAGAACAAAATGCAGGAAAATGGCAACAATGATGAAAAGGAATACTCTACAACTTTAAATCAAATAAGACAACGAAAATTAAAAGGTAAGTACAATGCAAATATGGATCTCAATCATATTAAAGTAAAACAAACGAAAAATAAAAAGGAGAGCAAGAGTATATCAGCGATAAAAGAAAAATACTATGAATACTAAATGCAAATCTGAAAACATCGGAATGATTAAATGTTTAACACACAAGTAAAAAATCTACTTCTGATCTGTTCTTTTGTCTCCAGAACTGTTGTGTTCTTTTGTCCCTAGAACTGAGTGGCAGATATGCCTGAATGGATTCCTAAAACTGGGTACTCTACAGCTGTTTGAAACTACAACTAAATTAATCCAATTTATGGACACCTGGGAATATACCCAAACAATGCCAAATCAGACATCAAAATAAACTACAGGGCTTAAGAGCCACAAGTGTTCAAAGTCAATTGGAATAAGCTAGAGTAACTTACAGAGCATCTTGTATTAGCTGTGTGCAGTCTTGATCTATCTGGATGAAGTACAAACTGCTGGTGTGATCTTTGCTAACGTAGCTTTGATTTTGTGAGAGTCCGTGAACAAACGTATATCTCAGTTCCGAGGTAGTGAATGTCCTTTGGCCGAACCGTTACGTTTTAAGTCCACCAGAAGAAAAAAATTCTTCACAAAAATGTTAGTCCAAGGTTGACGATGATGGTGGAAATGTTCAATAGTTCTGCCAGGGGATGGATGAAGAAGACAAAAATCAGCTGATGGGGGCTCGAAGGTCGTTCTTGGCACTGGATCGAGGGTCAGTCACAAGTCACCCATCATGTTTGTCAGTCTGGGAACTAGGCGGTCCAAACAAGCCCAGCATTAGGTGGATGCTTCTGGACAATCAGGAGCTCAGTCAAGGCTTCAAGCCCAGGTCACTGTTGCATTAAACAGGAGTGGAACTTCTTGGTGAAATCTAGCACTCTCTTGCGATTTTCTGGACCTCAATCATATTAAAGTAAAACAAACAAAAAATAAAAAGGAGAGCAAAAGTTTATCACAGTAAAAAAAAATACTATGAATACTAAATCCAAAGCGGAACACATCGGAACGATTAAATGTTTAACACACAAGTAAAAAATCGACTTCTAATCTGTTCTTTTGTCTCCAGAACTGTCGTGTTCTTTTGTCCCTAGAACTGAGTGGCAGATATGCCTGAATGGATTTCTAAAACTGGGTACTCTACAGCTGTTTGAAACTACAACTAAATTAATCCAATTTATGGACACCTGGGAAAAATAGCCAAACAATCCAAATCAGACATCAAAATAAACTACAGGGATTAAGAGCCACAAGTGTTCAAAGTCAATTGGAATAAGCTAGAGTAACTTACAGAGCATCTTTTATTGGCTGTGTGCAGTCTTGATCTATCTGGATGAAGTACAAACTGCTGGTGTGATCTATGCTATCGTAGCTTTGATTTTGTGAGAGTCCGTCAACAAACATGTATCTCAGTTCCGAGGTAGTGAATGTCCTTTGGCCGAACGGTTACGTTTTAAGTCCACCAGTAGAAAAAAATTCTTCACAAAAATGTTAGTCCAAGGTTGATGATGATGGTGGAAATGTTCAATAATTCTGCCAGGGGATGGATGAAGAAGACAAAAATCAGCTGATGGGGGCTCGAAGGTCGTTCTTGGCACTAGATGGAGGGTCAGTCACATGTCACCCATCATCTTTGTCAGTCTGGGAACTAGGCAGTCCAAACAAGCCCAGCATTAGGTGGATGCTACTGGACAATCAGGAGCTCAGTCAAGGCTTCAGGCCCAGGTCACTGTTGCATTAAACAGGAGTGGAACTTCTTGGTGAGATCTAGCACTCTCTTGCAATTTTCTGGATCTCAATCATATTAAAGTAAAACAAACAAAAACTAAAAAGGAGAGCAAAAGTTTATCACAATAAAAAAAAATACAATGAATACAAAATGCAAATTGGAACACATCGGAACGATTAAATGTTTAACACACAAGAAAAAAATCGACTTCTAATCTGTTCTTTTGTCTCCAGAACTGTCGTGTTCTTTTGTCCCTAGAACTGAGTGGCAGATATGCCTGAATGGATTTCTAAAACTGGGTACTCTACAGCTGTTTGAAACTTCAACTAAATTAATCCAATTTATGGACACCTGGGAAAAATACTCAAACAGTGCCAAATCAAAAATCAAAATAAACTACAGGGCTTAAGAGCCACAAGTGTTCAAAGTCAATTGGAATAAGCTAAAGTAACTTACAGAGCATCTTGTATTAGCTGTGTGCAGTCTTGATCTATATGGATGAAGTACAAACTGCTGGTGTGATCTATGCTATCGTAGCTTTGATTTTGTGAGAGTCCGTGAACAAACGTATATCTCAGTTCCGAGGTAGTGAATGTCCTTTGGCCGAACCGTTACGTTTTAAGTCCACCACAAGAAAACAATTCTTCACAAAAATGTTAGTCCAAGGTTGATGATGATGGTGGAAATGTTCAATAATTCTGCCAGGGGATGGATGAAGAAGACAAAAATCAGCTGATGGGGGCTCGAAGGTCGTTCTTGGCACTGGATCGAGGGTCAGTCACAAGTCACCCATCATGTTTGTCAGTCTGGGAACTAGGCGGTCCAAACAAGCCCAGCATTAGGTGGATGCTACTGGACAATCAGGAGCTCAGTCAAGGCTTCAGGCCCAGGTCACTGTTGCATTAAACAGGAGTGGAACTTCTTGGTGAGATCTAGCACTCTCTTGCAATTTTCTGGACCTCAATCATATTAAAGTAAAAAAAAAAAAAAAAAAAAAAAAAAAAAAATGAGCAAAAGTTTATCACAATAAAAAAAAAATACTATGAATACTAAATGCAAATCGGAACACATCGGAACGATTAAATGTTTAACACACAAGAAAAAAATCGACTTCTAATCTGTTCTTTTGTCTCCAGAACTGTCGTGTTCTTTTGTCCCTAGAACTGAGTGGCAGATATGCCTGAATGGATTTCTAAAACTGGGTACTCTACAGCTATTTGAAACTACAACTAAATTAATCCGATTTATGGACACCTGGGAAAAATGCCCAAACAATCCAAATCAGAAATCAAAATAAACTAGAGGGCTTAAGAGCCACAATGTTCAAAGTCAATTGGAATAAGCTAGAGTAACTTACAGAGCATCTTTTATTGGCTGTGTGCAGTATTGATCTATCTGGATGAAGTACAAACTGCTGGTGTGATCTATGCTAACGTAGCTTTGATTTTGTGAGAGTCCGTGAACAAACGTATATCTCAGTTCCGAGGTAGTGAATGTCCTTTGGCCGAACCGTTACGTTTTAAGTCCACCAGAAGAAAAAAATTCTTCACAAAAATGTTAGTCCAAGGTTGACGATGATGGTGGAAATGTTCAATAGTTCTGCCAGGGGATGGATGAAGAAGACAAAAATCAGCTGATGGGGGCTCGAAGGTCGTTCTTGGCACTGGATCGAGGGTCAGTCACAAGTCACCCATCATGTTTGTCAGTCTGGGAACTAGGTGGTCCAAACAAGCCCAGCATTAGGTGGATGTTACTGGACAATCAGGAGCTCAGTCAAGGCTTCAGGCCCAGGTCACTTTTGCATTAAACAGGAGTGGAACTTCTTGGTGAGATCAAGCACTCTCCTGCAATTTTCTGGATCTCAATCATATTAAAGTAAAACAAACAAAAAATAAAAAGGAGAGCAAAAGTTTATCACAATAAAAAAAAAATACTATGAATACTAAATGCTAATCGGAACACATCGGAACAATTAAATGTTTAACACACAAGAAAAAAATCTACTTCTAATCTGTTCTTTTGTCTCCAGAACTGTCAAGTTCTTTTGTCCCTAAAACTGAGTGGCAGATATGCCTGAATGGATTTCTAAAACTGGGTACACTACAGCTGTTTGAAACTGCAACTAAATTAATCCAATTTATGGACACCTGGGAAAAATACCCAAACAATGCCAAATCGGAAATCAAAATAAACTACAGGGCTTAAGAGCCACAAGTGTTCAAAGTCAATTCGAATAAGCTAGAGTAACTTACAGAGCATCTTGTATTAGCTGTGTGCAGTCTTGATCTATCTGGATGAAGTACAAACTGCTGGTGTGATCTATGCTATCGTAGCTTTGATTTTGTGAGAGTCAGTGAACAAACGTATATCTCAGTTCCGAGGTAGTGAATGTCCTTGGCCGAGCCGTTACGTTTTAAGTCCACCAGAAGAAAAAAATTCTTCACAAAAATGTTAGTCCAAGGTTGATGATGATGGTGGAAATGTTCAACAGTTCTGCCAGGGGATGGATGAAGTAGACAAAATTCAGTTGATGGGGGCTCGAAGGTCGTTCTTGGCACTGGATGGAGGGTCAGTCACATGTCACCCATCATCTTTGTCAGTCTGGGAACTAGGCGGTCCAAACAAGCCCAGCATGAGGTGGATGCTACTGGACAATCAGGAACTCAGTCAAGGCCTCAGACCCAGGTCACTGTTGCATTAAACAGGGGTGGAACTTCTTGGTGAGATCTAGCACTTCCTGGCACATTTCCGTTTCTTTAGCAGGTTAATTTTCTTCCAATCTATTGGGTGAAGACAGCAAACAGTAACTCATCACATATATGTTACAACTCCTGCACAGTGTAACTTGAGACAAAAAGTTTGGAATCATCTCATCAGATAAAAAAAAGAGAAAAACGTAAACAGAAGTTTTCATGATTTACTTGTTTAGTTTTTTCCCCCAATGTTTTCTGAAAAGTTCCTAACCAGCAACTAGACATGCATTGTAACTGTAGTTTAAAACATTATTGTAAAAGTGTGGTCAATGAAAAAAGAATATATTCTCAATTGAAAATAAAGATGGTACACATTGACATCATACCTTCTAATCTGAAGCTGCTTGCAAATCTTGGAACACTTCACTGATGCTATTCACTCATTTCAACAGGGCAACATCCTCCTGAAAGAAACTGAAAAACATTCTCCAACAAATAGTTATTTGTTTTGTTGATTGGGGTTGCCATTCACACAATACTGATATAGCAGTAATTGTGAAAAACTGTAGTCTCCTTTCACACTGCTTGTTACAGATAAATTAAATGATGGTCAAGGTTGAATCAATCTGTGTGTATTCTGACTGAGAGGTTCACAATTAAATATAATTGGCGGTACGCTTCCTCCGAACCATTCTCATCCCTCAGCCTCAAGTCCGCTAAGTGGCTCTAACTTGAGGAAGAAAGAGACAAAGATCAAGTTAATAATCAATGACAGGATAACTGTTAATCTACATGTGGTGTCAGAAGTGAAACAATTGTAATGTTAATTGTACAAAAGGAGAAAGAACTGAATCAAGATGGCACAAAAAAACCTCAGTAGGACAGGCGCAAGTCAACATGATGGGGCAACTGGGATTGTTAGGTTTGTGGATCTTGAGGACAAGGTACAAACGAGCAGTATAGGGTGCAGAAACTTTGAGTTTCTTAGCATTGCTAGGCAGTGAACCATGTCTTATAAACTTATTCCTAGTTTTGGTGACTTCTTTCTGGTGCTCAGATGTAAAATCATTATGTACTTCTCTGTAAGACATTCCACCAGACAATTGACACTCAGCTTCTTTGATGTAAAGATCACATCACCAAACCACGGTAGCTCCACCTCTGTCCGCTCTCTTAATGACAAAAGAAGGGTTCCCACGAAGGGACTGGAGTGCACTGCAATTATCCTTGATGATATCACAGAAAGCAAGCTAACTGAAATCAAGATGGTTAATCTCTTGTTGGGAACTGTCGAAAACAAAGTCCAACGTTCTGTTAAGTTCAGGATTAGGGCACCAACTAGACTTCTTTGGGCAAAACTTGTCAAATCAATCAACAGGTAGAAAATCAGCTGGCTGAGTCGAAACGTCACAATGAGACATTGGTGAGTAAGTAGTGATATGTGGCTTGGAATCAACAGACTGATGAACAGGCGAGGATATAGAGCTCTGAGTGTGTAGATCATCCTTGTAGTAGAAATTGTTTGAAGCATAACTGACGGAAGAATTCATCAACATCTCTATTCATTGAAAACTCATCCACACACCAAATATTAGGCACAACATTAAGGCCAAATTGATGAAAATCACACTCTGCTTCTAAAAGTGGAAGATTGAGTGGTATAGTCATGACCATATTCTTGGGGCGGGGCTGATGTGAAGAGCAAAGTACTGTTGGATGCTGGTTGACTACCGAAGATGAATGTCTTAAGGAGCACAGCTTAGAATCCTTAGAATGCTTTCAACCTTGAAACAGTTCCACACTAAGCGAGCAAATGATTCCAAACAGTTAATTGGCCAACCAAGTTATAAAATGCAGTACACAAATCATGTATCATATGAACAAGTTGAACAGTTCTCTTGAAATGGGACTGAAGAGTTCACCAAAAAAGATGACGGGATGAAGCACGGACGACACTGCAAACCTCACAAGAGTACAGATGACTACCTGGCAACAGATTGGAAGAGTGGAACTTAAGTTCAAATCCTCTAGGTATACGTCCAGTCCATCAGCAGGTGTTGAGGAATCTGCAATGACTGCAAAATCTTGTTTTCATGAAATTAGCTTAGGCGATGGCAAGGCCAGCTTGACACATGACCAGCTTATGTAGAATTCTATTGCTGGAGAGTAAATGGCGTCATAGTTGTAAAGTGGCTACCAAGTTAGCTATGACGGAGAAAGTTTGCAGAACAATTAAGGGTCAGGAAGATGTAAAGTAAATCCGTTCGTAGCACTGACAAATTTGCCTTAGTTTGGGAAACATCCACCATTTTTTTGCTGAAACTTTTAGGGTCAAAAAACAAAATGCTTTGAGTACCCCCAACTCAAAACATTTTGAGTCTTTGACCCCCAAAATATCTGCATTCAAGCCACCCGGATTCAGTGTTTCCAACTTGTGTACGATGCACTTTTCCATGTTCTGGCCCTGTGTAGTAGATGAATTCAGTTTCAAGACACACAGGCACATGTTCATGCACGTGTGCGTCAGGCCAGAAAAATGACATGCTACATGATGTCCCAGGATGTTTAGCCATACACTTCTGAGGTGCTCAGTGAAGCGGTCAGCCAGTCAAGCCATCATCTCACCAATGTGGTGGACACCCCATTGCTTGCAGGATATACAATACACCAGGTTGGCAGAACACAGGAGAATTGTCCTGCGGACGTGAAACCTTCTTTGGGGCCGTCAAGTAGGGAGGGACTGTGGATATGCCTGCACGTGTTGAAACAGGGACGATTGCAGGCAAACATGCCTAGGACAGTGGTATCATTGGAGACTATTTGTGGAAGGGTGGAGGGAACAAAGTTTTGTCCGATTGATTGGGCGGAACGGAAAGCACACAAGGGTGTAGAAGTCATATTAAACATGAAGTTCATCAATGGATCTGTCTGCAGCGTGTGATAGTCTTTCTGAACAATGGCACAAGCTCTCAGATTGAATGGGTGGTAAGTAAGAACTAAGGGGATGGGGTTCTGATTTTGTCTCAAAGATGGGACTAGGGCTTCCTCAAGGCTCAACGCAGATATTCGACTAAGTGCAGCTGATAGAACATCAACATGGTAACCTTTGTCGGAAAAAATTAGTCACAACCAAAGCCTGCTACGTAAAATCCTCATCATCCCTAGAAATGACTTCGACAAATTTGTAGAGATGATGAGGATTTTACCTAGCAGGCTTTAGATGTGACTTATTTCTTCAGTCTGTCTCAGAAGAAATTAGTCACAATCGAACCTGCTACGTAAAATCCTCATCATCACTACTTATTTGTCGAAGTTATTTGTAGCGATGATGAGAATTTTAGGAAGCAGGCTATGAATGTGACTTATTTCTTCAGTCTGTCTAGGAAAAAATTAGTCACATTCAAAACCTGATACATTAAATCCTCATCATCGCTACAGATTTGTAGAAGTCGTTTGTAGCAATCATGAGGATTTTTTGAAGCAGGGTTTGGATGTGACTAATTTCTTCCAACACAAATTTCCGAACTAACGCTTATCCGGACTTGCAAATTAGAGCACTGGTACTGGGGGATATTCCCTCTTGACATGGTAGAGCAAAACCGACTTTGAAATTTTGGTCCAAAACTCAAATTTTTTTTAGGGGGTACTATAAAATTTGTGCTTTTTGACCCTAAAACTTTCAGCCGAAAAATGGTGGAAAT
Organism: Marthasterias glacialis; assembly: GCA_911728455.2. Lineage (NCBI taxonomy): Eukaryota > Metazoa > Echinodermata > Asteroidea > Forcipulatida > Asteriidae > Marthasterias > Marthasterias glacialis. The sequence continues at coordinate 25,717 of CAJVRT020000007.1, read as the reverse complement.
TTCCCGAACAAACGCTTATCCGGACTTGCAAAATAGATAACTGGTACTGGGGGATATTCCCTCTTGACATGGTAGAGCAAAAACGACTTTAAAAATTTGGTCCAAAACTCAATTTTTTTTTAGGGGGTACTATAAAATTTGTGCTTTTTAACCCTTAAACTTTCAGTCGAAAAATCGTGGATATTTCCCAAACAAACGCTGATCCAGACTTGCAAATTAAAGCACTGGTACTGGGGGATATTTCCTATTGATATGGTAGAGCAAAAACGACTTTGAAATTTTGGTCCGAACTCATTTTTTTTTTAGGGGGGTACTGTAAAGTTTGTGCTTTTTGACCCTAAAACTTTCAGCCGAAAAATGGTGGATATTTCCCAAACTAACGCTTATCCGGACTTGCAAATTAAAGCACTGGTACTGGAGAATATTCCCTGTTGACATGATAGAGTGAAAACGACTTTGAAATTTTGGTCCAAAGCTCAAACTTTTTTAGGGGGGTACTGTAAAATTTGTGCTATTTGACCCTAAAACTTTCAGCAGAAAAATGGTGGATATTTCCCGAACTAACGCTTATCCGGATTTGCAAACAAAGGGCACTGGTACTGGGGGAAATTCCCTCTTGACATGGTAGAGCAAAAACGACTATGAAATTTTGGTCCAAAACTTCAATTTTTTTAGGGGGTTCTATAAAATTTGTGCTTTTTGACCCTAAAACTTTCAGCCGAAAAATGGTGGATATTTCCTGAACTAACGCTTATCCGGACTTGCAAATTATAGCACTGGTACTGGAGGATATTTCCTCTTGACATGGTAGAGTGAAAACGACTTTGAAATTTTGGTCCAAAACTCCAATTTTTTTGGGGGGTACCATAAATTTTGTGCTTTTTGACCCTAAAACTTTCAGCTGAAAAAATGGTGGATATTTCCCAAACTAACGCTTATCCGTACTTGCAAATTAGAGCACTGGTACTCGGGAATCTTCCCTCTTGATATGGTTGAGTGAAAACGACTTTGAAATTTTGGTCCAAAACTCCATATTTTTTTTTAGGAGAGTACTGTAAAACTTGAGTATTTTGACCCTAAAAACTTCAGCTGAAAAATGGTGGATATTTCCCGAACTAACGCTTATCCGGATTTACAAATTAGAGCACTGGTACTGGTGTCTTTTCCCTCTTGATATGGTAGAGTAAAAACGACTTTGAAATTTTGGTCCAAAACTCCAATTTTTTTTTAGGAGAGTACTGTAAAACTTGTGTATTTTGACCCTAAAAATTTCAGCTGAAAAATGGTGGATATTTCCCGAACTAACGCTTATCTGGACTTACAAATTAGAGCACTGGTACTGGGGGATATTCCCTCTTGACATGGTAGAGCAAAACCGACTTTGAAATTTTGGTCCAAAACTCCAACTTTTTTTAGGGGGTACTATAAATGTTGTGCTTTTTGACCCTAAAACTTTCAGCTGAAAAATGGTGGATATTTCCTGAACTAATGCTTATCCGGACTTGAAAATTAAAGCATTGGTACAGGAGGATATTCCCTCTTGACATGATAGAGTGAAAACGACTTTGAAATTTTGGTCCAAAGCTCAAACTTTTTCAGGGGGTTACTGTAAAATTTGTGCTTTTTGACCCTAAAAATTTCAGCCGAAAAAGGGTGGATATTTCCCAAACTAACGCTTATCCGGACTTGCAAATTAGAGTACTGGTACTGGGGGATAATCACTCTTGACATGGTAAAGCAAAAACGACTTTAAAATTTTGGTCCAAAACTCAAATTTTTTTTAGGGGGTAGTGTAAAATTTGTGCTTTTTGACCATAAAAGTTTCAGCCCAAGAATGGTGGATATTTCCTGAACAAACGCTTATCCGAATTTGCAAAGTAGAGTACTGGTACTGGGGGATATTCCCTCTGGATAGGGTAGAGCAAAAACGACTTTGACATTTTGGTCCAAAACTCCATTTTTTTTTAGGAGAGTACTGTAAAACTTGTGCTTTTTGACCCTAAAAACTTTAGCCGATAAATGGTGGATGTTTCCCAAACTAACGCTTATCCGGACTTGCAAATTAGAGCACTGGTACTGGGGGATATTCCCTCTTGACATGGTAGAGCAAAAACGACTTTGAAATTTTGGTCCAAAACTCCAACTTTTTTTAGGGGGTACTGTAAAACTTGTGCTTTTTGACCCTAAAAATTTCGGCCAAAAAATGTTGGCTATTTCCCGAACTAACGCTTATCCGGACTTACAAATTAGAGCACTGGTACTGGGGGATATTCCCTCTTGACATGGTAGAGCAAAAACGACTTTGAAATTTTGGTCCAAAACTCCAACTTTTTTTAGGGGGTACTGTAAAACTTGTGCTTTTTGAACCTAAAAATTTCAGCCGAAAAATGGTGGCTATTTCCCGAACTAACGCTTATCCGGACTTACAAATTAGAGCACTGGTACTGGGGGATATTCCCTCTTGACATGGTAGAGCAAAAACGACTTTGAAATTTTGGTCCAAAACTCCAATTTTTTTTAGGGGGTACTTTAAATTTTGTGCTTTTTGACCCTAAAACTTTCAACCTAAAAAATGGTGGATATTTCCCTGAACTAACGCATATCCTGACTTGCAAATTACAGCACTGGTACTGGGGGATATTCCTTTCGGACATGGTAGAGCAAAAACGACTTTGAAATTTTGGTCCAAAACTACAATTTCTTTTAGGGAGGTACTTAAAATTTGTGCTTTTTGACCCTTAAACTTTCAGCGAAAAAATGGTGGATATTTCCCGAACTAACGTTTATCCGGACTTGCAAATTAGAGCACTAGTACTGGGGGATATTCCCTCTGGACATGGTAGAGCAAAAACGACTTAAAAATTTTGGTCCAAATCTTAAATTTTCTTTAGGGGGGTACTGTAAAATTTGTGCTTTTTAACCCTTAAACTTTCAGTCGAAAAATCGTGGATATTTCCCAAACAAACGCTGATCCAGACTTGCAAATTAAAGCACTGGTACTGGGGGATATTTCCTATTGATATGGTAGAGCAAAAACGACTTTGAAATTTTGGTCCGAACTCATTTTTTTTTTAGGGGGGTACTGTAAAGTTTGTGCTTTTTGACCCTAAAACTTTCAGCCGAAAAATGGTGGATATTTCCCAAACTAACGCTTACCTGGACTTGCAATTTAGAGCACTGGTACTGGGGGATATTCCTTCTTTACTGGGTAGAGCGAAAATGACTTTGAAATTTTGGTTCAAAACTGAAATTTGTTTTGGTGGGGGGGTGGGGGAGGAAGGGGTGGGTCACAGATAATTTTTGTTTTTTAGCTCCTAACTCCAGAAATAAAGATTCTACCTGCAGTTACATGTAGCTCCTGTAATCTTGCATCCGAAAATCAAATTCTTCAACCTTGGAATGACAAGGTAGCGGTCATGCTCCGTTGCCCTTCAAATATATGTTCAATGGGAATGTTGTACACAGAGCTGACAGAGAGTAAAAACAAGCATTTTAGAATGAAAATATCTTCCCAATGTTGTAAGGATCAGGACAAGTGTGACACTGTTGGTAAGAGCCTCTCAACGGCTCTTTGACAATGTATAGTATAGGGTTCAAAGAGATACAGTGGGGAAGCCAGGGGTCAGGGAAAGTAGACACCTAAGGACTGACGGGGCTGTGTGTTCATGAACAATGGCCCAGACAGGGTTCTGATTTGAAACAAAAAAAAGACTGGCCCCATAAAAAGTCAGCAGCCTCCCGATCCATAACTTCACAAATAATGGTTAAAAAAAAAAGTTGTTTTTTACCTGCTGTTAGCTCCAGAAGCCTTGCATCCACAAATCAAATACCTTGGTCATCTTCAACCTTGGAACAACGGGTTAGCAGTGATGCTCCAAATGCCCATCAAACACATGTTCAATGGGATTGTTGTACACAGAGCTGTCAGAGAGTGAAAACAAGAGTTAACAACAGCCATATCTACACTAATCTTGGACAGATCTGTACAAGTTTGACGCTGTTGGAAAGTCCTTAGTACTCAAGTGCTCTCTGGCAGTGTACAATATGTAGGTTTGTGGGATAAACAGGGAGGATATCAGGGGCCAGAGAAGGAGGCCACACCCAGGACTTCCAATGAATTCGGGGTTGTGTGTGTATGTGAACAATGGCCCAGCAAGAGTGCTGAAGAGAAAAGGAAAAAATATGATCCCCCTAATTCGGCAGGCTCCCGGTTCATAACTCCAGCAACATTGGAGCCAGAAAGAAGTAACCAGTAGTCCTGCATCCAAAAATCAAACTTTCTCGGCCATCCAGCGATATCCAACACGGAAATTACAACTAAGTGGGAATGCTCTAAATGCCCTTCAAATGCTTGTTCAATGGGATTTCTGTACACAGAGCTGTCAGAGAGTGAAAACAAGAGTTTAGAACTGCCATATCTACCGTAATATGTAACGATCTAGACAAGTGTGATACTGTTGGAATCCCTAAACAAGGGCTCTAGAACAGCATTTCATGTAGGAAAACATTTAAATTATGGCATTATGCCATAGGTGAGGTTTGGCCAAGGCAAAAGAATAAATGAGAAATGCACTAAAGTTTGCTTACCACCATGATGTTGTGAAGTTTCAAATTCAAGATGATTATTATGAGTGGTTAGACCATACTAGACCCAGTAACTGGGGTGCTGTACTCCTTTTTTGAGATTTTGGCATTATCGGTCGTACCAACGTCCCAGTCCGTAGGCCTAATATATGTGGGCAATCTGACGAAGCGGATTTTTAACTAATTTGTTAAAAAATTGTCATAACTATGACAAAACTCAACAGAATTGCTGAAAATTGCCTACTGGCTTCTTAAGATATCAAAGATGAAATGGAATGCATTTAATTATACTCATGATCCTTTCTGTCCTCCAAATCGATGATTTCTTTTAGGCCATCTAAAAATGCAGTCGTTACAATCTGCGTTTTAATTCTACATGACATCAAGTACTGTTTCCTAAAAAGGATTGTGTGTTCACCAATGCCCTGACTTGCATCACAGTTCGGTACAGAGCAAAGATTATAGAGCGCCGTAGGCGCAAGATGGGGAACTCTGGCTGAAATGTGAAATCTCACTGGACGCTATTTCGGCAAGTGACTCTCTTTTGATACAACACTGATACGTGCGGACCAGTGTAGACAAGGACAATTGCTATCATTGGGAAACACAGACATTCAATTGCCGAAATGGCGCCCATGCGTATTTCACTTTGAAACAGTAGATAAAGGCCCAGTTCCCCATCTTGCGCCTACGGTGGTCTAAAATATTTGGTACAGAGTGAAGTGCATGCGTTAGCAGTTAGTTTGGTGCACAAGTTTTCGCTGTCTTTAGCTCCCCTCCGGACCGAGCTACCACTCTATAATTCCTCCTCCATCAGCCCAGCACACACGAGTTACTACTTAGTTACTATAACAACAATAAAATAATATTTACCCATTTTCCTTGTGCTTAATAATAAGTAATTTCAACTGCAACCTTAGCCGCAATCCGGGCACTTGTAAAAATGGATGTAAGGTGTCTAGAGCGCCCTCTGTAGTGGGAATCGGGACAGCCTTAATCTTCTCAGACAATTTAAAGCTGAGGTCAAAGATGGTAAAGAGGAAAAACATAAATGTTCACCTTACATGGTATGAAGATAATGATGGAAGAACAGTTTCCTTCACAAAATTCTGCATAAAGTGTTATCATTCTTAATTAATAAATTAAATAAGTTCCAAAATTAGTTTTCGTCTCAGTGAGACAAAAACTCTGCCAATAGGAATGCGTACAAAAGTGCTGTATGCATTTTTACCATTTTCTCGCAAATGAAACAACGAAAAAAGCTGACAATGTCACAGGTTGGTTTTATCTTGATTTCTGAGCTGAGGCCTTAATAATCAAATATTTTTTTTAAAATAATTTTTATAAGTTCCGAGATTGCCGAGATTGAACTGAATTAAATTTGAGGGGATTATACCAGTTGAGCATAAGTTCGCAATGTCTGTTGTTCAAGAACTTCATGCATAATATTTAATGCTGGTGATACAAAAAGTACCTCTTCACTGTACAAGTTTGTATTACAGACGACCAAGTCATGAATCTGAATTTCCGCAGAATATTCGTAGTCCGGATAATGCTTAAAGTGTGATCAACTATTATTAAAATTAATACATTTCTTTGACATGGGGTGTGATATTATTTATCTGACGGTTATCTGGCGGCCACATTGAGCCGCCACAACAAATCTGGCATCCACCTCAAAACTTCAATAAAAAACCAAACGACAAAGCCACAAAATAATATTTCGCAGGAAGACATAATAATAAAAAGTTGTTGTAGCTTTTATTATTTTTTTTCTATAACTGTCCCTAAATAGGGCTACTGTCAACATGTCATATTTACCTCAAAAATATCAGTATTTCCCCCAAGAAGCTAATATCCTGGGTCATATTAAAGGAAATGGCAGCAGTAGTATTCACTACATTATTTAAGAGATATAATCACACCATGTTAATGGACCCAAAAATTGATAAAGATAATTTGATTTTTTTTCTCTCTTTCAAGAGTTTGCCTTGTTTTCAGGTTTGATTTTAAGCTTGAAACAATGCCCTATGGGATCGCACAGCAGGCGACTGTAGAGTTGTAAACAAATTGTGTTTACTCATTAACGGTACGGTCAAAAATTGTGAAATTTGACAATGGAACATAGCCGGATAACCAGCAAAAAAAGCTTGGGTGGGTCTTCGACCTACAGTCACCTTTAACTTCGAAGCGCCATAGGAAACCATTGACATTTGATACCCTCCAAGTTCAAAGATCTTAGCCGCTTTTACAAGCAGGCAATCAATCATCCTGTCTTAGTTGCAGACATCAGGGAGACACAAGACGACCCGCTGTTTATTGTACACGTAGGAAGTCAAGCTGTTGGGAGCTCTAGATTTTTGGACACGTCTCGGAGGAGCCGCCCGCATCGACTGATTCCAGGAAAAGCACTTTTGAAGAAGGGTCAAAAATTTAAATTTCTCACAGGGAGCACTTTTTGAAATCTACTCTATCGATTTCCATCATAAAATCGCATAAAAAGTTTTTGACCAAAAGTGCCAGTGCGCACAGGGAGCTCCCTGTGAGAAATTTTAATTTTTGACCCTCTTTCAAAAGTGCTTTTCATGGAATCTGTCGATGCGGGCGGCTCCTCCGAGACGTGTCCAACAAACTAGAGCTCCCAACTCGCGGTATTTCGGGAGAAGGGCCCTAAAATCCTGGATATTTTCCAAACTAAGGCAGATCCGGACCTGCAAAGTGTAGGGCTGGGGTCGGGGGGGGGGGTTCCCTCTTGAGTTGGTAGAGCAAAAACGACTTTGAAATTTTGGTCTAAAATTAAAAATCTCTCAAGGGGGGGTAACGGTGACTTTTTCGGTTTTTTGGCCCAACAAGAAGAGCCCTAAAATCCTTGATATTTTCCAAACTAAGGCAGATCCAGACCTGCAAAGTGTAGGGCTGGGGTCGGGGGGTCGGGGGAGGTTCCCTCTTGAGTTGGTAGAGCAAAAACGACTTTGAAATTTTGGCCCAAAAATAAAAAATCTGTTAGGGGGGGGGGGGGGTAACGGTGACTTTTTCAGGTTTTTGGCCCAAAAAGAAGGGCCCTAAAATCCTGGATATTTTCCAAACTAAGGCAGATCCGGACCTGCAAAGTGTAGGGCTAGGGTCGGGGGAGGTTCCCTCTTCATTTGGTAGAGCAAAAACGACTTTGAAATTTTGGTCCAAAATTGAAAATCTCTCAAGGGGGGTAACGGTGACTTTTTTGGTTTTTTGGCCCAAAAAGAAGGGCCCTAAAATCCTGGATATTTTCCAAACTAAGGCAGATCCGGACTTGCAAAGTGTAGGGCTGGGGTCGGGGGAGGTTCCCTTTTGAGTTGGTAGAGCAAAAACGACTTTGAAATTTTGGTCCAAAATTGAAAATCTCTCAAGGGGGGGTAACGGTGACTTTTTCGGTTTTTTGGCCCAAAAAGAAGGGCTCTTAAATCCTGGATATTTTCCAAACTAAGGCAGATCCGGACCTTCAAAGTGTAGGGCTGGAGTCGAGGAGGTTCCCTCTTGAGTTGGTAGAGCAAAAACGACTTTGAATTTTTGGTCTAAAATTAAAAATCTCTCAAGGGGAGGTAACGGTGTCTTTTTCGGTTTTTTGGCCCAAAAAGAAGGGCTCTAAAATCCTGCATATTTTCCAATAAAGGCAGATCCGGACCTGCAAAGTGTAGGGCTGGGGTCGGGGGAGGTTCCCTCTTGATTTAGTAGAGCAAAAACGACTTTGAAATTTTGGCCCAAAAATAAAAAATCTGTCAAGGGGGGGGGGGAACGGTGACTTTTTCGGGTTTTTGGCCATAAAAGAAGAGCCCTAAAATCCTTGATATTTTCCAAACTAAGGCAGATCCGGACCTGCAAAGTGTAGGGCTAGGGTCGGGGGAGGTTCCCTCTTGAGTTGGTAGAGCAAAAACGACTTTGAAATTTTGGTCCAAAATTGAAAATCTCTCAAGGGGGGGGGGGGGGGGGTAACGGTGACTTTTTCGGTTTTTTGGCCCAAAAAGAAGAGCCCTAAAATCCTGGATATTTTCCAAACTAAGGCAGATCGGACCTGCAAAGTGTAGGGCTGGGGTCGGGGGAGGTTCCCTCTTGATTTGGTAGAGCAAAAACGACTTTGAAATTTTGGTCCAAAATTGAAAATCTCTGAAGGCGGGGACAACGGTGACATTTTCGGTTTTTGGCCCAACAAGAAGGGCCCTAAAATCCTGTATATTTTCCAAACTAAGGCAGATCCGGACCTGCAAAGTGTAGGGCTGGGGTCGGGGGAGGTTCCCTCTTGAGTTGGTAGAGCAAAAACGACTTTGAAATTTTGGTCCAAAATTAAAAATCTCTCAAGGGTGGGTAACGGTGACTTTTTTGTTTTTTTGGCCCCAAAAAAAAGGGCCCTAAAATCCTGGATTTTTTCCAAACTAAGGCAGATCCGGACCTGCAAAGTGTAGGGCTGGGGTCGGGGGAGGTTCCCTCTTAAATTGGTAGAGCAAAAACGACTTTGAAATTTTGGCCCAAAATTAAAAATCTGTCAAGAGGGGGGGGGGGGGGTAACAGTGACTCTTTTTGGGTTTTTTGGCCAAAAAAAAAGGGCCCTAAAATCCTGGATATTTTCCAAACTAAGGCAGATCCGGACCTGCAAAGTGTAGGGCTGGGGTCGGGGAGGTTCCCTCTTGAGTTGGTAGAGCAAAAATGACTTTGAAATTTTGGTCCGAAACTGAAAAACTCTGAAGGGGGGGACAACGGTGACATTTTCGGTTTTTGGCCCAACAAGAAGGGCCCTAAAATCCTGGATATTTTCCAAACTAAGGCAGATCCGGACCTGCAAAGTGTAGGGCTGGGGTCGGGGGAGGTTCCCTCTTGAGTTGGTAGAGCAAAAACGACTTTGAAATTTTGGTCCAAAATTAAAAATCTCTCAAGGGTGGGTAACGGTGACTTTTTTGTTTTTTTGGCCCCAAAAAAAAGGGCCCTAAAATCCTGGATTTTTTCCAAACTAAGGCAGTTCCGGACCTGCAAAGTGTAGGGCTGGGGTCGGGGGAGGTTCCCTCTTAAATTGGTAGAGCAAAAACGACTTTGAAATTTTGGCCCAAAATTAAAAATCTGTCAAGAGGGGGGGGGGGGTAACAGTGACTCTTTTTGGGTTTTTTGGCCAAAAAAAAAGGGCCCTAAAATCCTGGATATTTTCCAAACTAAGGCAGATCCGGACCTGCAAAGTGTAGGGCTGGGGTCGGGGAGGTTCCCTCTTGAGTTGGTAGAGCAAAAATGACTTTGAAATTTTGGTCCGAAACTGAAAAACTCTGAAGGGGGGAAAGAGTGACTTTTTTGGTTTTTTGGCCCAAAAAGAAGGGCCCTAAAATCCTGGATATTTTCCAAACTAAGGCAGATCCGGACCTGCAAAGTGTAGGGCTGGGGTCGAGGAGGTTCCTTCGTGAGTTGGTAGAGCAAAAACGACTTTGAAATTTTGGTCTAAAATTGAAAATCTCTCAAGGGGCGGTAACGGTGACTTTTTCGTTTTTTTGGCCCAAAAAGAAGGGCCCTAAAATCCTGGATATTTTCCAAACTAAGGCAAATCCGGACTTTCAAAGTGTAGGGCTGGGGTCGGGAGAGGTTCCCTCTTAAATTGGTAGAGCAAAAACGACTTTGAAATTTTGGCCCAAAATTAAAAATCTGTCAAGAGGGGGGGGGGGGGGGGGTAACAGTGACTTTTTCGGTTTTTTGGCCCAAAAAGAAGGGCCCTAAAATCCTGGATATTTTCCAAACTAAGGCAGATCCGGACCTGCAAAGTGTAGGGCTGGGGTCGGGGGAGGTTCCCTCTTGAGTTGGTAGAGCAAAAATGACTTTGAAATTTTGGTCCGAAACTGAAAATCTCTCAAGGGGGGGTAACGGTGACTTTTTCGGTTTTTTGGCCCAAAAAGAAGGGCCCTAAAATCCTGGATATTTTCCAAACTAAGGCAGATTCGGACCTGCAAAGTGTAGGGCTTGGGTCGAGGAGGTTCTTTCTTGAGTGGGTAGAGCAAAAACGACTTTGAAATTTTGGTCTAAAATTAAAAATCTCTCAAGGGGGGGGTAACGGTGACTTTTTCGTTTTTTTGGCCCAAAAAGAAGGGCCCTAAAATCCTGGATATTTTCCAAACTAAGGCAGATCCGGACCTGCAAAGTGTAGGGCTGGGGTCAGGGGAGGTTCCCTCTTCATTTGGTAGAGCAAAAACGACTTTGAAATTTTGGTTCAAAATTGAAAATCTCTCAAGGGTGGGTAACGGTGACTTTTTTGGTTTTTTTGGCCCAACAAGAAGGGCCCTAAAATCCTGGATTTTTTCCAAACTAAGGCAGATCCGGACCTTCAAAGTGTAGGGCTGGGGTCAGGGGAGGTTCCCTCTTGAGTTGGTAGAGCAAAAACGACTTTGAAATTTTGGTCCAAAATTAAAAATCTCTCAAGGGGGTGTAACGGTGACTTTTTTAGATTGGAATAAAAAACATTGACGAAATATAAAACGATAAAATGGCATAAACATAGAAGGTTACAAAATAAATCTGATAAAACATATTCATAAAACTAAATTACTTTAGCTTGAAAGCCAAACACAAACAAAACAAATGAAAACAATGGCAATAAGTATATCTAGTGTAAAAAATGAAATTGATGAGATGCATTAATAAATAAATAAATAAATGTAATGAGAATAAATAAATAGCAACAAAAAAATAATAATTTTAATAAATAATGTTTTAAAAGAAAAACATAGCAAAAAAATAAATAAATAAATAAATAAATAAATAAATAAACAAGCAAGTACAATGAAATGAATAAATAGATAAATAAATAAATGAATAAAGAAATAAATATAAATATAAATATAAATATAAATATAAATATAAATATAAATAAATAAATAAATATAAATATAATATTTGAATATAAAAAGTGTTCTACTTGTCCAGGAAATGATTGCTGAGACATTCATTAAAATGACTAAATGACTCTAAGGTGAGGGCATCTTTAACATAGGGCAGTAGGCTACTCCAAAGACGAGGAAATATATGAATAGATGTGTTCTTCAGGCTAAGGGTTCTGGCATAAAGATGATTGAACATAAGTGATTCTATGTGGCGGGTGTTTACTGACGTATTTGAGTTGATAATAGGACAATTAATTAAACCATTTAAGCATTTAGTAGTGAATTGGATAGTGAGTCATTCTCTTCAACATTTTAGGGTTTGCCAGTTTAGAGTTTGTAGTCTTTCCTTGTACGACATTGCACCTCTCTGTTGTTTGAGGATCATTCTCATAGCTCTCCTTTGTACACGTTCTAATTTGGATGTGAGAGATGTTGTGTATGGACACCACGCAGGCAGGCCATATTCAAGGATAGGGATGACGAGGGATCGATATAGGGACATTAAAGCCTTGGTTGATGTTCCACCTGCAGTGTGCCAGATGAAACCAAGAGTCTTAGATGCCTTAGCAACCACACTGTTAACGTGGTCATTCCAAGTTAGATTATTGTTGATTGTGACTCCTAAGTATTTGTACATTGTAGTAACTGTTAGAAGGGATCCACGAATAGCGTATTGTGGGAGGGCCTGTGGTTTAGTTGATCTGCTCATATGCATTATCATGGATTTACTTGTGTTGAGCTTCATGCCGTTAGACTCACTCCATGAGCCAAGGGCATCGAGGTCTGCTTGTAAGGAGAGTTCATCTTCTGGTGAGCGGATAGATCTGTAAATGAGGGTATCATCAGCGAAGAAACACCTAGAGTTCAGGGTATGGGATATGTCATTGATGAATAAGTTAAATAGTAGTGGACTTAAGACACTTCCTTGGGGTACACCGGATGCAACTGGGGGCCAAGATGAGAATGTTCCTTGGTACATTACACGCTGAAACCGACCAGTCAGGAATGCTTTGAGCCAAAACAAAGTTTGACCACGGATGTTGAATTTTTCTGCAAGTTTATTAAGAAGTGTGTGGTGGGGCTGAACGTCGAATGCTTTGCTGAAATCTAGAAAGGCGATGTCTATGCGAGGTGAGCGTGGCTTGTCCATGATTGAAGCCCAGTCATAGATGGCATTTGTAAGTTGAGTGACGCAAGATTTACGTTGTGAGAATCCATGTTGTTCATTATTACCGAGGCAGTATGAAGAGGTATGTTCATTAATTTTACTGGCAACTGCCCTTTCCAAAGTTTTGCAAACAATGGAGGTTAGAACAATTGGTCGGTAGTTCTTGATGTTAGTTCTCTTGGCAGATTTGTACACAGGGGTGACGTTTGCTTTTTTCCAATCACTTGGGAGGGTACCAGTTGAAAGTGAAAGATTCAACAGGCGTAATAATGGTGGAGCGATGGAGGATGCAGCTGAACGTAGCACGGTTGGCGAAATCCCATCTGGGCCTGGTGCTTTATGAAGGTTGAGGTTACGTAATGACTTTGATAGCATCCTAGTTCTATTTGAATCGGTGGCAGTTCAGGGATTGGTAGGGTACAGGGTGGAGGAGATGCTGAACAAGATCCGGCAAGGGAATGGATTGATGTGAAAAACATGTTGAAAGCATGGGCAATGTCACTAGGCTTATGGAGTACCGGTCATCAAATCAAAACTCTGGTGGACACTTAGACTTTCGCTGGTCTCTGACGAAGCACCAAAAGCTTCGCTTGTTGTCTTTCGTTGCAAAAAGGTCATTAACGTAATTACTATATGCTAATTTGGTTGAGTTATTGACCTTATTACGTATCTGTTTGTATTTGAGCCAAGCCAAACTGGACCCTGAATGTTTGGCTTTCATGAACAGTTTATGCTTGAGGTGAATGAGCTTCTTCAGGTCTTCTGTTATCCAGGGAGACACTTTGTTACGTCTTCGTTGTTTCCTCGGTATGCTGTCATGGATTGCAGCCTGAAGGATGTCCATAAAACCTTCCCATGATGCATCAGGATCAGCATCATCCATGAAGGCAGACCATGGTGCAAGGTGTAGAAGAGTTTCAAGGTGATTCATGTCAGCTTTTCTGTATTGAAGATATGAACGGATGACTGCTGGTTGTGGCGGTGCTTTGCAAGCACTGAATGTAAAGTGTACTGCATGGTGGTCACTGCAGACTGGATTTGCAAATGACTCAATAAGAGTAAACTTCTCTGGCCAATTAGTGAAGATGAGGTCGATTGTGGTACCAGTTCAGGATGTGTTGTTTGATGGTCGAGTTACATCCTCAACTACCTGAGTAAGTTCAAATCTCCAAGTAAGATGAGCCCTTCAAAGTTATGAAGAGAGGGCTGTACCGCATCACAAGCATTTTGAAATTTGTCGAAAATTAGGGATGTCAGAATTTGGAGGCCTGTATATAATACCCACTAATCATCTAGAATGCTTAACAGTCAAAGACAGCCAGGTAAGTTCAATGTTCTCTGGATCAAAATGATCAAGATGTACTGGTAGAAATTGGTCATTGATTATTGCCATGATGCCACCACCTCGACTGTCTCTATCACGACGGAAGCTTGAATATCCTGGTAGGCATGAAGACATGGTGTCTGTGTCACTAGGTGACATCCATGTCTCTGTGATGAAAACAATGTCCAAGGGATTGAGCTCCAGGAAGAAACGGAAGTCATGCTGCTTACTCCGTAGACTACAGGCGTTAAAAAGCAACCCAGAAATAGTGTTTTTGAGTGGCACATGATGATGTTGGTTAGAGTTTGCAGTGTCGATTGGTTCAGGGGGGTCATCAGCAGTTGTGTCATCAAAGATGCTCAGGAATAAAGCATCACTACATTTGGAAAATGGCAATGATGCAGAAAAACAGCAAGGACAATACCAGTCAATTGTACTTGCTATGAGCAGGTTGTACTGGGTGACTGTCAACTCAGGAATACACTTTTGATGCCAGTACATATTGCAGTCTTCACAAAGAAGGTTTCTCTGATTGCATTTTACTGGGCGACTACATTTACCACAGGGATCTTTAACAGGACCAGGGTTTACTTCAATGTCTCCTGACAATGCAAGGGGTAGGTTAAATGTAGCTGTAGAGCTGAGGGTAATAGTTAATTTGAGCTTTGCCAAACTTACAACTTGATCTGTGGATTCTAATTGTTAGTTGGATGGTCAGCCATATTGGACGCACACAGTCATGTAGCTTGTTGTAGTCCACTGGTTGTTGGAGGGAACAATGGTCGGCAGGGTGGTGACAATAGAATCGGTCAGGTGTGTACTGCAAGATGCAACTGGCTTTGAAGACTGGTAGAAGTTGAAGAAATTCTGATGGGAAAACACCACAGAATCTGCTTTCCTCAGCAGCCAATCCATCAGAAAAACAACCATTCTGATCAGCAACAACTAATCTATCATGTGGTGTACAATTTATACTACTTTGAGGGTTGTAAACAGCAACAATTATCACAAATGTGAGAGCCAAGCAGAGAACTTGCATGCAAGTAGCCATCTTTATCACGTATGGCTGTTAGCGCTGAATGTGCAATAGCGGACCGGTCTTAATCTGCTCCAGCTATGAATTTATCAGTCATTTAATACCAGGTAAACATGGTCATGTGACCACCTTTCAACCAAAAGGACAGCATAAACTGCCTTGGGAATTTATGAATGTTTGACCCCCCCCCCACAACAAGCCAGCAGCCTCACAATCCATAACTCCAGAAGTAATGGGTATAAACAAACAAAAAAGGTTTTACCTGCAGTTAGCATCAGCAGTCTTACATCCAGACATCAACTTTTTGACAATCCAATGACATCTTTACCCTGAAAATGCTGAGTAAGCAGTAATGCTCCAAATGCCCTTCATATGCATGTTCAACAGAATGTTTTGCACACAGAGCTGTCAGGGAGGAAAAACAAGACTTTTAGAATGGCAATATCTTCCCAAATGTTGCAAGGATCTGGACATATGTGCCACTGTTGGAAAGTCTTACTCAAGGGCTCTCTGGCAATGTGTAGTCTAGGGTTGAGGGATAAACAAGGAGGATACCATGGGCCAGAGAATGAGGCCACCCCCAGGAGTTCAAATATTTACAAGGCTGTGTGTGTACGTAAACAATGGCCCAACAAGGGTGCTGCACTGAATCGAAAAACAGGCCTGCTACGAACAAGTCAATAGCCTCCTGTTCATAAATCCAGATATAATTACCTGCAGCTACCTCCTGTAGAACTGCATCCGAAAAACAAATTTTCCCAGCCTTCGAGCAGCATCTCCACTCCAGAAACGATGAGTAGGCGGTGATGCTCCCAATGCCCTTCTGACACATGATCAAAGGATTTCTGTACACAGAAATGTCTGAGAGTATAAGCAAAAGTTAACAACAGCCATATCACCCCTAATATTACAAGGATCTGGACAAGTGTGACACTGTTGGAAAGCCCCACTCGAAGGCTCTCTGGCAATGTAGAGTTAAGAGTTGTGAATTAAAAAGGGAGGAAACAAGGGGCTAGAGAGGAAGGCAACCCACAAACTTCCAATATTTACAGGGCTGTGTGTGTGTATGTGAACAGTGGCCACGCCAGAGAGCTGAACCGAAACAAAAAATAATGGCCCCAAAAAGGCGGTAGCTCGGTCCATGACTTGGTAGAGCGAAAACGTTTTTGAAATTTTGGTCCAAAACTGCAATTATTTTGAGGTGGGGTAGCAGCAAGTTTTGGATTTTTTGGACTTTAAAGTTTTGGCCGAACAATGTTGGATACTTCCCGAACTAAGGCAGATCTGGGCTTCCAAATTTAAGTGCTGGTACCGAGTGATATGCCGGCTTGACTTAATAGAGCAAAAACAACTTTTTGTTCAAACTCATTTTTTTTTGTGGGGTAACGGAAGATCTGTGTTTTTTTGGACCTACAAATTTTGGCCGCAAAATGGTGGATGTTTCCCGAATTCAGGCAGATCCGGGCTTGCACATTAAAGAACTGGTACCAGGGGATATGCCCACTTGACTTGGTAGAGCGAAAAACGACTTTGAAATTTTCAAATTTTTTGAGGTGGGGTAACAGCAAATTTCGTTTTTTTTTTGACTCGGTAGAGCAAAAACGACTTCAAAAGTTTGGTCCAAATCTCAAACTTTCTGAGGTTGGGTAACAGAAAAGTTGTGGATTTTCTGGACCTAGCAATTGGGGCCGCAAAATGGTTGATTTTCCTGAATTCAGGCAGATCTTGGCTTGCAAATTACAGCACTGGTACCGTGGGATATGCCCACTTGACTCGGTAAGGCAAAAATGACTTTAAAATTGTGGTCAAAACTCAAATTTGTTTGAGTGCGGTTACAGCAAAATTTGTGGATTTTTGGACCTTAAAGTTTGGGCCGAAAAATGGTGGATACTTCCAGAACTAAGGCAGATCCCCGCAATCAAATAAGAGCGCTGGTACTGAGCGATATGCCTGCTTGACTTGGTAGAATGAAAACAACTTTGAAAATTTGTCTAAAACTCAAATATTTTTAAGTGAGGTAACGGCAAATTTTGGATTTTTTGGACCTAAAGGTTTGGGCCAAAAAATGGTGGATTCTTCACGAAATAAGGCAGATCTGGGCTTGCAAATAAGAGCTCTGGTACCGGGGGATATGACCATTTGACTTGGTAGAGCGATAATGACTTTGTAATTGTGGTCCAAAACTGCAATTTTTGAAGTGGGACAACAGCAAATTTGTGGTTTTTTGGACCTAAAAGTTTGGGCCAAAATATGGTGGATGTTTCCCAAATTCAGGTAGACCTAGGCTAGCAAATTAGACCGCTGGTTCCGGAGGATATGCCCACTTGACTTGTTAAAGTGAAAATGACTTTGAAATTTTGGTCCAAAACTGCAACTTTTTGAAGTGGGGTTACAGCAAATTTGTGGTTTTTTGGACCTAAAAGTTTTGGCCAACATATGGTGGATGTTTCCCAAATACAGGTAGACCTGGGCTAGCAAAATAGAGTGCTGGTACTGGAGGATATGCCCACTTGACTTGGTAGAGCAAAAATGGCTTTGAAATTTTGGTCAAAACTGAAATTGTTTTGAGTGCAGTTACAGCAAAATATGTGGTTTTTTTTACCTAAAAGTTTGGTCTGAAAAATGTTGGATACTTCCCGAACTAATGCAGATCCCGCCTAGCAAATTATAGCCCTGGTACCGAGTGATATGCCTACTTCACTTGGTAGAGGGAAAACGTTTTAGAAATTTAGATCCAAAACTCTAATATTTTGAGGTCAGGTAACAGCAAATCTTTGATTTTTTGGCCCGAAAAGTTCGGGCCCAAAAATGGTGGATGTTTCCCGAATCCAGGAAGATCTTGGTCTGCAAATTAGAGCGCTGGTACTAGGGGATATGCTCCTTTGACATGGTAGAGTAAAAATGACTTTGAAATTTTGGTCCAAAACTCCAATTTTTTGAAGTGGGGTAACAGCAAGTTTGTGGTTTTTTGGACCTAAAAGTTTGGGCCAAAAAATGGTGGATGTTTCCCAAATTCAGGTAGATCTGGGCTTGCAAATTAGAGCACTAGTAACGGGAGATATGCCCACTTGACTTGGTAGAGCAAAAATGACTTTGAATTTTTACTCCAAAACTCCAATGTTTTGAAGTGGGGTTACAGCAAAATTTGTGGTTTTTTGGAACTAAAAGTTTGGGCCAAAAAATCCAGACATGCAAATTAGAGCCCTGGTACCGAAGGATAGGCCATCTTGACTTGGTGGAGCAAAACTTTCAAAATTTTTGTCCAAAACTCTTTTTTTTACAGGGGAATGGAAATTTGTGGTTTTTTGCCCTAAAAGTTTTAGCCAAGAAATGGTAGATATTTCCCGAACTAAAGCAGATCGTGACTTGCGAATTAGAGCGCTGGTACCAGGGGATATATCCTCTTGACTTGGTAGAGCGAAAGCAAATTTAATAGTTTGGTCAAAAACTGCAATTTTTTGAGATGGGGTAACAGCTAATTTTGGATTTTTGGCAGTAAACGTTTCAGCCCTAAAATGGTGGATATTTCCAAAACTTAGGCAGATCTGGGTTTGCAAATTTGATTGTTGGTACCGAGGGATATGCCCTCTTGACTTGGTAGTGCAAAAAACAATTTTCAAAATTTTGGTCCAAAACTCAAAAAAAAAAAATTCTGAATGTTAATTAGCCCTGAAAGATTCAGCCCAAAAATGGTGGATATTTCCCGAACTAAGGCAGATCTCGGCTTACAAATTTGGGTGCTGGTAAGGGAAATATGCCCTTATGACTTGGTAGAGCGAAAACGACTTTGAAATTTAAATCCAAAATTCAAATTTTTCTAGGGAGGGGGGTAATTGAAAGTTTGTGTGTTTGGCCTTAAAAGGTCCAGCCAAAAAATAGTGAGTATTTCCAGAACTATGGCAGATCGGGGAGTGCAAATTATGATGTTTGTACCAGAAGATATGACCTCTTGACTTGGCAAAGCAAAAAACGACATTTAAATTTTAGTCCAAATCTCCAAGTTTTTTGTTTGCGGGGGGGAGGGAGATAATGGAAAATTTGTGGTTTTTGGCCCTTAAAGTTTAAGCTGAAAATGGTGGATATTTCGCTAACCACCGCAGATCTGGGCTTGCAAATTAGAGACTTTGTACCAGGGGATATGCCCTCTTGACCTTTATGAGCAAAAACAACTATGAATTTTTGATCCAAAACTTTTTTCTGGGGGGGGGGGGGGGTAATAGCAAATTTGTGGTTTTTGGCCCTTAAACTTTTAGCTCAAAATAGGTGGCTTGCAAATTAACTCCATAACTCCAATTTTTAAAGGTTGTGAAAAAAATGTTTTACCTGCAGTTAGATCCAGTAGTATTGCATCCAAATTCAAAATTCCTGGACATCTAACAACATCTTCAACCCAGAAAGGACAAGGAAGCGGTGATGCTGCAAATACCCTTTAAACACATCTGCAAGGGATTTTTGTACACAGGGCTGTCAAAGAGTGAAAACAAGAGTGTTAGAATGGCAACATCTTCCCTAATGTTGTCAGGATCTGGACAAGCATGACACTGGTGGAAAGTGTTATCCTTGGATGGGCAAATAGTGGAGTGATAAAAGAGAAGCAGGCAAAATGTAACTTCTGCTGTATAATCAATGTGTATTTATTTCTGTCCCAAATTGTTCATGTGCTTTTACCCATAATGCACTTGCGGGTTTTATATTGAATAATGCACTTAGGCTGTTACATCCCTCTCCAAGTTGAATTGAAACTTGCCCATCTTAGTCCAAAGTGATAACACAATAAAAACGCAGCCCCCTGAAAGATTAAGGGGTTAATAATAAACAAAGTTCAATTACAAATTTGTTTGTTTTTTTGACCAGCGGCAGCCTGCTCCTACTAACCCGCCCGGTGTGTTTGCAGCAGAGAGCCAGTGGTGGCGACTGAGAGCATCGCATGGGACCTGCTGCCACCTGCCAAGGCAAGCCATTTGAAACTCCTGTCACTGTGGCTGCTGAAGGCCATCACTTTCTAGTGGCTACAAGTACAACTCTAGTTATCGTACCTATAGTTGCGATAATCGTAACCCTCCATCCTCCCGATGGTCTGAGACCGAAGGGTTTCGACCCAAGACGGGTATTATCGGTGTAGCAGTTTTGACCAGTTGACCATGGAGTTGATCTTTATTGTATGACAACGCCATCTGGAACCCTTACGACAAAATCATGAAAATATTTGGCACAAAAAAGCAGCAAAAACTTACCAAAAGACTGACCAAAATATCAATTGACTACATCCATTGATTACAACCAATCAGCGTGACCCAACTAAACACGCATCTGGACGAGCCATGGCTGTCATGTGCTATCCGCTTTTCCAGCTTGCAAACTCACTGCCTGTGTGTGTAAGCATCGATCCCTGGATAGTGTGTGCAGCATGCAGGTACGTATGAACATCGTGCGTGCACAAACTACACAGCTCGTAGTACTGCCGTGTGGTGCTTCCGCAACCTCACACGGCCACACACACACACTGACTGTGTGTGTGTGTAGCATGCAAGTGTACACAATACATTGTACATGTACAATGTCCAGGGATCGATGCTTACACACACAGGCAGTGAGTTTGCAAGCTGGAACGGCCGATACGCACATGACAGACATGGCTCATTCGGATGCATGTTTGGTAGGGTCACGCTGATTGGTTGTAGCCATGCAAGTGCAACATTCAAAATCACTTGTTGGCCCCGCTATGGATTAAGGATATAATCGGTCAGTTTTTTGGTAAGTTTTGTCATTTTTTTTGGCCAAATATTTTCATGATGTTGTTTGTTGTTGACGTTGTCATACAAATAAGATCAACATGTTTTTAGAACTTCTGTCAGGATTTTGGAAAGTGGAAAAAAAGAACGACTCTGATCACGAGTCTTGCAAAAACTGGTCAAAACTGCCCATAACGTGGATAATATCAGTCTTGTCTCATAACCCTCCGGTCTCCGACCGTCGGGAGGATGGAGGGTCACGATTATTGCAACTAGTTTTCGTACAGCTCCGTCGGGGTCACTGTCACTATGTCAACTTTGACAGTTCAGAACCACATTAGATAGCATGGTTACATACATTGTGCCAATACACTGGACTACCTCTGCTTCCTGGCCCAACGAACCCAATTCTCCAAAACCATTCATCAACTTTCAAATCGAAACTTACTTTTTTGGCAAGTGTTTTCCTAAATGATCGGTTGGTCTTTGCTGGAAGCATCTGGAGAACATTTCTGCAAGCCCCCCCCCCTTGGTGCGATAACTCCTTGGCTTTTGGTGGAATTTTATGACAAATCTCCATGCTGGTATATTTTAGAAGCCCATGTCAATGACGTCATTGTAGCCATGATGGATGATATTGCACTGTACAGCGAGAGAGGGTCACACTCCTGCGCTAGTCTTTATTCCAGCAGTCTTCTTGCGACATTCACCTGAAAGTGGGGACATGAAAGTTTTTGAGTAGCAGTAAACTTTCTTGGATGTGTTGACTGATTGCGTGCATTACCAGAGAGAGAAAAGCGAGTGACATCATGGAGGTACAAAATGGTCACACCGTCTGTTTGCGTTGGGCAACAGGATCAAAGTTTACTTAAATTCCATGGATATAAAGTGACAGGCGGATACGGCGTTTTAGCCTTTCCGTGTTGACATGTTGGTACTGCAAACAACGATGGGCTTCGAGATACACCCATAGTAAAAAATATGTCAGTGCCCAAAAACCACTCAAAACCAGCACCGACCATGCCGACTTCCATCACAGTTCGATACACACAGAGTAAAGAGCATGTCTAGTCAGGTCGTTGTTTCGGCCTTGGTCGTGCGTGGTTCTAATGTGCAATCAACAAAACTTACGTGTTTTAGTAGTCAGTGTTTTCGCTGTCTTTAGCTCCCCTCCGGACCGAGCAACCACTCTTCAATTCCTCCTCCGTCAGCCCAGCACACACGAGTTACTACTTAGTTACTATAATAACATTAAAATAATATTGACCATTTTTCCTTGTGCTTAATGATCAGTCATTTCAACAGCAACCTTGGCCGGCATGGTATACCTGGGCACTTATACAAATGGATAAAGGGCGCCCTCTGTAGTGGGAATAGGGGCAGCCTTAATCTTCTCAGAGAATTTAAAACCCCAGTTCAACACTTTTGTAAAGCGGAAAAACATAAATGTTCACAGGTTTACATAAACATTACATGGTATCCAGATAATGATAGTGGAAAAGTTTCCTTGGAATGGTTGAAATTGTGTTGAAATTTTTAATTTAAAAAATGAAATCAGTTCCAACAATAGTTTTTGTCTCGGTGAAATGAAAACTCTATAAAAACGCAAATAAAATTGCTCAATGCATTTTTAACGCTTTCTCTCAAATGAAACAATGCCAAATGAGCTAACCTATTCACTGGTTGGTTTTATTACAAATATCTTGATTTTGTGCAAAAATGTACAGTCAGTTAACGAACTTAATGTTCATTTAAAGGTACCTCTACACTGGACAAGTACCTGCATAGTTTGTATAAAAGATGACCAAGTGTTAGATCTGAAGCAAGATCTGAAAATAAAATACAATTTCTACAGAATAATCGTAGTCCTGATCAGCCTGAAAGTGTGATCAATTATTTTACCGGCCCCTGGTAGTTCTAGATTAATACAGTTGCAGCAAGACTTGTTGCAGCAAGACTTGTTGCAGCAAGACTTGTTGCAGCAAGACTTGTTGCAGCAAGACTTCTTGCAGCAAGACTTGTTGCAGCAAGACTTCTTGCAGCAAGACTTCTTGCAGCAAGACTTCTTGCAGCAAGACTTGTTGCAGCAAGACTTCTTGCAGCAAGACTTCTTGCAGCAAGACTTCTTGCAGCAAGACTTGTTGCAGCAAGACTTCTTGCAGCAAGACTTCTTGCAGCAAGACTTCTTGCAGCAAGACTTCTTGCAGCAAGACTTCTTGCAGCAAGACTTCTTGCAGCAAGACTTCTTGCAGCAAGACTTCTTGCAGCAAGACTTCTTGCAGCAAGACTTGTTGCAGCAAGACTTCTTGCAGCAAGACTTCTTGCAGCAAGACTTCTTGCAGCAAGACTTGTTGCAGCAAGACTTCTTGCAGCAAGACTTCTTGCAGCAAGACTTCTTGCAGCAAGACTTGTTGCAGCAAGACTTCTTGCAGCAAGACTTCTTGCAGCAAGACTTCTTGCAGCAAGACTTGTTGCAGCAAGACTTCTTGCAGCAAGACTTCTTGCAGCAAGACTTCTTGCAGCAAGACTTGTTGCAGCAAGACTTCTTGCAGCAAGACTTCTTGCAGCAAGACTTCTTGCAGCAAGACTTGTTGCAGCAAGACTTCTTGCAGCAAGACTTCTTGCAGCAAGACTTCTTGCAGCAAGACTTGTTGCAGCAAGACTTCTTGCAGCAAGACTTGTTGCAGCAAGACTTCTTGCAGCAAGACTTGTTGCAGCAAGACTTCTTGCAGCAAGACTTGTTGCAGCAAGACTTCTTGCAGCAAGACTTGTTGCAGCAAGACTTCTTGCAGCAAGACTTGTTGCAGCAAGACTTCTTGCAGCAAGACTTGTTGCAGCAAGACTTCTTGCAGCAAGACTTGTTGCAGCAAGACTTCTTGCAGCAAGACTTGTTGCAGCAAGACTTCTTGCAGCAAGACTTGTTGCAGCAAGACTTCTTGCAGCAAGACTTGTTGCAGCAAGACTTCTTGCAGCAAGACTTGTTGCAGCAAGACTTCTTGCAGCAAGACTTGTTGCAGCAAGACTTCTTGCAGCAAGACTTGTTGCAGCAAGACTTCTTGCAGCAAGACTTGTTGCAGCAAGACTTCTTGCAGCAAGACTTGTTGCAGCAAGACTTCTTGCAGCAAGACTTGTTGCAGCAAGACTTCTTGCAGCAAGACTTGTTGCAGCAAGACTTCTTGCAGCAAGACTTGTTGCAGCAAGACTTCTTGCAGCAAGACTTGTTGCAGCAAGACTTCTTGCAGCAAGACTTGTTGCAGCAAGACTTCTTGCAGCAAGACTTGTTGCAGCAAGACTTCTTGCAGCAAGACTTGTTGCAGCAAGACTTCTTGCAGCAAGACTTCTTGCAGCAAGACTTCTTGCAGCAAGACTTCTTGCAGCAAGACTTCTTGCAGCAAGACTTCTTGCAGCAAGACTTCTTGCAGCAAGACTTCTTGCAGCAAGACTTCTTGCAGCAAGACTTCTTGCAGCAAGACTTCTTGCAGCAAGACTTCTTGCAGCAAGACTTCTTGCAGCAAGACTTCTTGCAGCAAGACTTCTTGCAGCAAGACTTGTTGCAGCAAGACTTCTTGCAGCAAGACTTCTTGCAGCAAGACTTCTTGCAGCAAGACTTCTTGCAGCAAGACTTCTTGCAGCAAGACTTGTTGCAGCAAGACTTCTTGCAGCAAGACTTCTTGCAGCAAGACTTCTTGCAGCAAGACTTCTTGCAGCAAGACTTCTTGCAGCAAGACTTCTTGCAGCAAGACTTCTTGCAGCAAGACTTCTTGCAGCAAGACTTCTTGCAGCAAGACTTCTTGCAGCAAGACTTCTTGCAGCAAGACTTCTTGCAGCAAGACTTCTTGCAGCAAGACTTCTTGCAGCAAGACTTCTTGCAGCAAGACTTCTTGCAGCAAGACTTCTTGCAGCAAGACTTGTTGCAGCAAGACTTCTTGCAGCAAGACTTCTTGCAGCAAGACTTCTTGCAGCAAGACTTGTTGCAGCAAGACTTCTTGCAGCAAGACTTGTTGCAGCAAGACTTCTTGCAGCAAGACTTGTTGCAGCAAGACTTCTTGCAGCAAGACTTGTTGCAGCAAGACTTCTTGCAGCAAGACTTGTTGCAGCAAGACTTCTTGCAGCAAGACTTGTTGCAGCAAGACTTCTTGCAGCAAGACTTGTTGCAGCAAGACTTCTTGCAGCAAGACTTGTTGCAGCAAGACTTCTTGCAGCAAGACTTGTTGCAGCAAGACTTCTTGCAGCAAGACTTGTTGCAGCAAGACTTCTTGCAGCAAGACTTGTTGCAGCAAGACTTCTTGCAGCAAGACTTGTTGCAGCAAGACTTCTTGCAGCAAGACTTGTTGCAGCAAGACTTCTTGCAGCAAGACTTGTTGCAGCAAGACTTCTTGCAGCAAGACTTGTTGCAGCAAGACTTCTTGCAGCAAGACTTGTTGCAGCAAGACTTCTTGCAGCAAGACTTGTTGCAGCAAGACTTCTTGCAGCAAGACTTGTTGCAGCAAGACTTCTTGCAGCAAGACTTGTTGCAGCAAGACTTCTTGCAGCAAGACTTGTTGCAGCAAGACTTCTTGCAGCAAGACTTGTTGCAGCAAGACTTCTTGCAGCAAGACTTGTTGCAGCAAGACTTCTTGCAGCAAGACTTGTTGCAGCAAGACTTCTTGCAGCAAGACTTGTTGCAGCAAGACTTCTTGCAGCAAGACTTGTTGCAGCAAGACTTCTTGCAGCAAGACTTGTTGCAGCAAGACTTCTTGCAGCAAGACTTGTTGCAGCAAGACTTCTTGCAGCAAGACTTGTTGCAGCAAGACTTCTTGCAGCAAGACTTGTTGCAGCAAGACTTGCAGCAAGACTTGTTGCAGCAAGACTTGTTGCAGCAAGACTTGTTGCAGCAAGACTTGTTGCAGCAAGACTTCTTGCAGCAAGACTTGTTGCAGCAAGACTTCTTGCAGCAAGACTTGTTGCAGCAAGACTTCTTGCAGCAAGACTTGTTGCAGCAAGACTTCTTGC